>BSBK01011651.1:0-167500 GCA_027943335.1 Chamaecyparis obtusa | reverse complement strand
TTAAGGTGGGATTATTAGCAACAAAAGGGGTGAGGATTTGTGTAGGTGAGAAGATGATTTGTAATTTACTTGTGAGTTATAGCAGGAAGGCCCATGTATGATCCAAAGGCAGCATGGTTAGGTTTCCATCCTTTTCTATTTCTATATAGATTAGTCTTGAAGGTGTAGGGTCCTTTTGAAACCCCTACAAGGATCAAGGTCCTTATGAAAACCTTGAATGATGTGGGTCCTTTAGGTAAATCCTTGAAGGTTATGGGTTCCTTTTTTAAAAAAACCCTTTAATTTTTTCTTGTTGTTATAGGATCGTGGCCCTCTCCCTTCTAACTTAATAAAAAACAATCCATGTTGAGCTCAACACAAAATCTTGAGCCAATCTTTAAATCAATCTTCACAATATTTACACACGTTCTATAAAAAATATAAAAAATAAATAAAATAAAATATAAACTGAAAAGAAAGAAACTCAACACAAATATTCTTTTCATGCAAATAACCATCTCAAAAAAAAGAAGCTAGCTAGAGATGATGGAAATTACTCCATCCTTTAATTTCATAAGCCTCCAATTAATTATGTTGTAGTTCATCCATTTGATGTCTTCAATGAATCTTTGGAGGCCCCATTAGCTATATAAAAAATTGATCCTAAAAGCCCAATGAGAAGTGTTCTTTTCACTAGTTAAACCTAACTTAGCACACTATGGATTACGTGTCTCAACTATGGGAGTCACCATTCTTTGACATCTCAAAAACATGTTTTGGTGCCACATCCTTATGATCATTTTATGAACATCCTTCTAAGACCTTTTCATAATTAGAAATATTAATCATCAAAGCATTCACTTAATATCCCTTACACTCTCTTTGTCTTACTAAAAAATATACTATTTGTTGTTACCTTATTTCTCTTGAAACCAAGGTGCTTCAAAAGTGCTAACTCACTATCACATGATGAATCATACAAGGGCTACTACCATATACTAAGAGATACTATTTACCATTTCTTTCTATGTGAATATTGAATATAATGTGGCAATTTCATGGCATAAATTTGAGCTATTTCAAGGGTGTCGACTATTGTGTTCATGGTCATGGCTAATAATGGTATCAAATTTCCATATTGTTGTTGTGTAAGATCATGATAAGAAATAACTATAGATTACTTATAGTTAATGTCCAGTGAGATATGATTTCTTTCACCTACTCCTTGTTGTAATTCAACTTATAAAATTCTCCCATTGTATACCCCCTTCATTATTATTTAGAATTAAAAAAAATAAAGTAATAACTAAGTTTGAAATTGATACCAATAGGGTTAAATCATTGTTTGTTAGAGTAATAGAGTGTTTTCTTATTAATTTTATCATATTGATTTAATTATTAAGTCACTTATTATCTCTTTCAACTTAAGCTAAACTTTAGGCATATAATAATTAATTGCTTTATTAATTATTATTATGCAACCTAGGGTTTTACCTTTTTAGGTTTTCTCATCTTCTTTTATAAGGATTGATCTCATAACACTTTGTAACCTTTTCTAACATTTCATTATTGATTGCAAGTTTTTTTTTTGCACATCAAAGATTTCTCCTCTTTCATGGATCCATACGTTTAGGTCTCCATAGTTGTTTGTTTCTCTCTCTCTTTCTGTGACAGGTGTTTGCGTGCAGGTGTTCTTGGGAGTTGTGGGTTGTTTTTCATCAACTCCACTATGGTATCAGAGCTTCAGATCTACTTTCCCCTGTCCTCTTCTTGAGAGATTTGGTCGTGTTTGTCAGATCTGCATTTTCAAAGGGTTTCCCCTATCAAATCTGGGGGGGGACCTATTTTTTAGGTCATCTTGGCTTCAAACGGACCTCACGGTTACATTCAGAGCATCCAAGAACCCCGAGATCCATAAAAAACTTGTCTAATTTTGACAAAGTTGGAACTGTGGCAAAAAAATTTTGCAATCGGCCTCGACATGGATCCTGAGGTGATCACTATTTTTTGAAGCACTTCTGGCCCAAACGGACCTCACGGTTGTGTCTAAAAGGTTTGAGATACCCAAAATCCATATAAGGCATGTCCAATTCAGACGCCGTTGCATTTTGAGGCAATTTTTCTTTGCATGACAAACAGTACAACCTTGACACACAAATCAAGATAGAATCCGTATGTCCCTAGCATGCAAATTAAAACAAAATTATGTAAATCTAGCACACAAATCAAGGTACCAATTTTACTATCTGGAACCCAAATCAATGTTTTTTTTATATAAAAAAATGCATGCAAATCGAGACAAAAATTCAAACATCTTGACACAAATCCCAAGGTGTGCATGGGATTTTGAAAAAAAAAATGTTGTTTTAATTGGGCGGTGATGGCCATTTGGCTGTCAAATTTAAGCTAGGCAAAGGCAGTTTTAGCCCCTAGTCAGATGGCGACCAGGGGCCCAAATTTTTAGCCCTAAGGGCTTGTATGTTGTGATGGCCATTTGGCCATCAATTTTAAGCATGTGAAGTGCTGATGTCAGCACATTTGGACACATTTTTGGGCCTTTTGGAGCTATTTGTGGATTTTTGCCCATAACTTGGGCATGTGGGATCTAAATCAGGGGTTCGATATACCGTCAGAAGATGGTTTCAACCCGAATCGAAATTATCTGGTATGGTTTTTTTTACTTTTCCATTTTGATGCCATTTTTTGCTGTCAAAGTCAGATGTTCTCTATGATCTTGACATTTTAGACCTCTTGCATTTTGGGATCTGTTTCTCTTGCATCTAGGCTCCGTTTTCAGCAAATGAGACATTGTTGGAAAGCTCTTTCTAAGATTTCATTAGATCTGATAGTTTCATGTGTGATTTTGTCCTTTTACCGATGTCATCCATCTTCAGATCTTTCCAGACACCTTCTTTGGGCCCTCCAATGCAGTTGTTGGTTTTTTGCTCATATCTTGAGCATACGGTGTTGAAATTTGGAAAATGAGATATCGTCAGAAAGATAATTCCTAGATCTTTCTAGATCTACAGGTTTGATTTTCTATTTTTTCTTTTTTGATCATATTTTTTATTGTCAAAGCCACACATTCCATTTTGCAGTCTGGGAGCTCTGTCTTGCACATCCAAACTCTATTTTTGGAAAATGATATATCATTGGAAAGCTTGTTCTGGGAAATTTTCAGTGCCATGAGTCATTTTTCCAGATTCTACTCTAGGTTCATTTTATTCAATTTTTTTGTATTTTTACAATCTGGTGGATATCTTGGATGTTTCAGGTCTTGGGATGGTTCATTGAGGGATGACTCCTCTTAGGCTATTCTTTTATTTTAGAAGCCTTCGCTCTTCTTTGAGCAATGTATACTTCACTTTTGGAGCATTCTTTTATGCACACACACTTAGATAAAGTGTCATTCTATTGTATGTATGGGATCTTGCACATGTTCATTGTTTATGTACTCACACTCCATTATAAAGTGTCGAGGGGTTTGATGTTTTCCATCTTCTTTTGTCATGTGAGAATTCCTCCAATGACATTAGCCTTAGGTATCTCTATATGTGTTTGTACTCTCTCTATACATTTGATATTTCAGATTCTTCTTCATCAAGCAATTCATATTGGATGATCTTTTCAGTGTACCTGTCATTACTCCCTTATCAGCAGTATGGGGGGGTTTCTACTCTTGGTTCTACTACTTCCTTGGTTTGATTGTGTGAGCTATGTATTCAATATTTGATTCTATGTACTAGGCAGTTGTAGTCGCTAGGTAACTATGCATTCCGGTGAGATGGATCATTTACCATATGGACACTCTTTCTTTCCTATTTTTTTTGGATGCACTCTTCTAGCTTTGATTGATCAGTTTTTCAAACTTTTAGTGTTTATGCCATCTGTATCTTCGAGTTCAGGTGTTTGCATTTGTTTGCCTCTTGATTCGAGTAGTATCATTTGAGGGCACTCATGTAGATTACAGTCTTCTCAACTTGGTCATAATTCTGTGGAGGATCTTCAGATCATCAGTTTCTTCTTGATAGAGTTTGAAGTTTCATGCTTCGGTGATGTTGTACATGTTCATCTTTGCTCCTATTTTTTGGAACATTCCTAGTTTTGGAGGCTTCTTCAGTCCTTCAAACTAGTCTTTGTCTATTTTTGGAGTAGATTTTTTCCTATCTGGTTTTCTCTATTTCTCCGCTTTATAAAGACTTTTTCTTGTACTTGGGTGCCTCATCAGGCCTTTTGTTGCCAGGACCCATTTGATTTTAGTAGTTCTTTCTAGTTTTTTAGCTTCCCCCAAAGTTTATCTTAAGGGGGTGTGTTAGACTAATAGAGTCTTTTCTTATTAATTGAATCACATTGATTTAATTATTAAGTCACTTATTACCTCTTTTGACTTAAGCTAAACTTTAGGCATATAATAATTAATTACTTTATTAATTATTATTATGCAACCTAAGGTTTTACCTTTTTAAGTTTTCTGATCTCCTTTTATAAGGATTGATCTCATAACACTTTGTAACCTTTTCTGACATTTCATTATTGATTGCAACTTTTGTTTTTGCACATCAAGGATTTCTCCTCTCTCCTGGATCCATATGTTTAGGTCTCCATAGTTGTTTGCTTCTCCCTCTTTCTATGACAGGTGTTTGTGTGTAGGTGTTCTTAGGAGCTATGAGTTGTTTTTCATCAACTCCAATATGGTTGAATGCATCAATTTTTAGCTTAGAAAATGTCATTGTTCAAGATAGAGGTGGATCTTTGTAGCCACAAATAAAGAAACTTATCAATTTCTAAATGAATTCAAATCATTGAAAATGTTAAAATATTCTAAATTAAAAACATGAATAGTTGTAATAGCATCCATATAATTACTTTTATCCTATTATCATAATTCCAATAACTACTTTCTTTCCACTAGTGACATCCCAAAATTATAAATGAAAGACTTCTCTACATTGAATGAAGAGGAGCAATAAAACAAGATGCATTGACATGGTAGATTATGTAAACTTCCACTGAAAATTTTTCACATCCCCATGGAAGTGCCATGGTTTGCATCTAACCAAAGCATTTTACACAAACGTAATTCACATTCCTTCTCAATTCTTAATCAAGCTCATTGGCTTTCAACCACTTTTTACCATTGTACTCTGTTGTCACACAACAAATCAAATAAAAATAGATAATAAGGTTACAAAATGAACCAAGATTGACCACCCTTCAAATCCTATTTGGTTAACATTTTACATCAACCCTTGAATTATGAATTGATAGGCTGAAATAACTTTTATAATATGGAAGGGGTTGTTTTATGATTTTCCCTCATTGTAGTGATCAATAGGTTTATCATAGAACTATATAATGCTCTTGCTAAAAACAACCTAGAAAGTACCCAAAAAATCTCTATATGAATATTTAGATAGAATATGTAAATCATAGAGTAGAGTAATTCTTTTTACCTCTTGAGAGGATTGATATATAGCATTGAGCTGCATACACACTATAAAAAGTAAAGAAGAATGAATCCTTGTAAGAGATTGGTAGTTGAATGATATATGCTTAGCTTCTTAGTTTATGGTTATCATTCAAAGTTCTTAAACATGTTACATACATTTACATTTTATTTAGGATCAATCTTGCATAGCTTATATATATACTTTCATCTTATTACTCAATTTCACATACTTTATTATATGATAAATAATATATCTACATTTCAATTAGAAATAAATAAAACTATCCTCCATCTTCAAATAATACTGAAGTCACAAGGCTTGATGTATTGCCTTACATGATTTCATAGATTGTTATAAAGAAAGAAATTAAAAGTATACCACAATTTTAACATTGTTTCTTTAAGATATTAGACCTTATTCACTAGATTTAAGCAATAAATGAAATAATAACAAAAAAAATGATCATTATTCAATATTTAATAATAAAAATTGTCCAAAAATCTAAAAATATCTCTTAACAGCACCTTGTAAAAACTGTATAATAAGACGTGCATTTATTGAACATTTAATTAGAAACAAATAAAACTCTTCATCATCTTAAATCAAATATTGCCTCTTCCATATTATTGGATAGATTGCTGCAAGGAAAGAAAGCAAAGGTATATGGAAAATTCAAGAGTGTTTTCTCTACGCTGTGGCAGATTGCTACGATGGTGCAGGAATTTATTGGGCGAGGTTTACACAATAAATTGAATATGGCAAAAAAATACTGATAAGCAGGTCTATCGTAAAGGCCTATCTGTTACAAGCCTGAAGTATAAGCCACTCCCGTAGCTGGAATCCATGAAGTCCCAGAAATGAACTGAGCAACTGTGAACTTGGCGGCATTAGTAGCTACAAAATTTTACAAAATCAACATCCAAAAGACTAGGGTAAATGGTTCAACACGTGTCCTTTCAAATGAAAAGCAATTCAAAACTCTCCAAAATGTACTCCAATTAGTTCCATGGATTGAATGTACTTTGAAATGGATGTGTAAATGTACGATAGCATCTCTTTTTTGGAGAAAGACTGGTTGAATGGTTTGATGGTGGGTGTGTTGTGTTTTAGGTGTTTCTTTGAATTATATTGATCTCAATTGTATGAGGCGTGAATACTGTGATGTTAGCTTATTAACGCTATCCGTTCTAAACTATGCAAAATGGCTAGCAATGTTTGACCCGGGTAACTATCTGGCCATGAGCAGAAGCGTGGAGAAAGCGTGAAGTGAGAAATACTTTAAATGAACATTATAACAAGAAGAATCAACAATAAATGAGCTTAAATGGTTGACATGTACTTTCTTAATCCAAGTAAACGCCTCATGTTGCGTTGAATGTTATTCTCTTACTCCTAAAACCGTGAGATTAAAATGAAAACATAAAAGAAAATGTAGATGAAGTGGCGACAAGCTATCAATAGTAGGGAATTAGAATTTCATGGCAGTACTCATGTTATCATTTCAGATTCTTTCACGAAAATTGATTGTCTAATTCTCGGTCGATAAGTAAGGGTATTTCTTTAGGATAATATAAATAATGAGGAATAATAATCACA
Source organism: Chamaecyparis obtusa (assembly GCA_027943335.1). Lineage (NCBI taxonomy): Eukaryota > Viridiplantae > Streptophyta > Pinopsida > Cupressales > Cupressaceae > Chamaecyparis > Chamaecyparis obtusa. Next base: position 160,475 of record BSBK01011651.1, on the reverse strand, counting down.
CAAAGTCTTCTAGTCACCGATAGTTCTAAGAATATGAAACTAAAATTAAATGTGTTAGTGTAACAACCCATACAACTTTATTGAGTAGATGATACAAGTATATGAAACTAATATTGTAAAAATTATTGAGTAGACGATACAAGCATATGAAACTAGCATTCAATGTGATGTGCTAGTATAAACAATCATAAAAATCTATTAATAAACATGTGGATAAACCTTGTGTCTATTAACATAATATGATTCAAAATTAGGCACTGGATCAAATAGCTTCATTAATAACATTTGAATGGTAGAGATTGTATATATATAGGAACAAGATCAAATAGTTTCATTAATAACATTTGAATGGTAGAGATTGTATATATAGGAACCAGTTAAAATTTTGCATTTGGATAAAGATAAATGAGAATTACTCAATGGAATTTTAGATAGCATAAATAATATGAAAACTTTAATAATAAATCTACTAGAAGTTAACTAATAGACATGATCTTCTATCTAAAGCAATAATTAAACACATCACTCATTTTCTAAATGAGCACTATATCTTTGGAAAGTTGTTATGACTAATGAATATGAACATTAAGCTTGCCACTTGTTAGCATTCATCAAAAAAGTTGAAATCACTTCCTTTTAATTTACATCTATTTTTTAATAATAAAAATTTAAAATTTTAATGTTGATTTTACTTATAACACCTATTATTCTAATTGATTTGTTTTACTTAAATTACTCTTAGATCATTCACTATAATTATTTATTTTTTTAATATTATTCTAATTCATTTTCTCTATTTAAATTAATACTAGCTCACTCGCTATAATTAAAGTTTTTATTCAAGTGAATTTTTACAAGTGTACCTTGTGTTTAAGATTGTTTATTTTTTTACCCTTCTTCAAATATTGTGCTTGTATAAATAATTTAGTTACATATTTTTTTTTATGTGAACTCTCCTAATGTCATGCATTCCTAATCTCTCTCCCTTTTTTTTCTTATGCTCATCCTAAAATTGAAATTAATAGTCAGGAAACTAATGTTTTCATCTCTCCCTGTTATTAATTTCACCAAAAAAAAATTCTTTTATCCTAAAGTTAAACAAATAATTTTGTTTTTTAATTTTTAAAGTTAGTTTTTATCTTTTTTTTTTCTGATTGGCGACTCTTATTTTTAAGCCGATAGGATTTTCTTGTGGGAAATCTCGTGTATGGTCGTGCATTTATTTCTCACATCATTTTATTTGTCTCACATCCGGAAATAATTTACCGATCAGTCGCTAATCCATTTCATGGCCCGCCAGTGATAGAAACGAAGAGAACGCCAGTCGCATCTGGATAAAAGAGAAAACTAAACTATTATTTACATTGGTTGTAGCATCATATCTTTTGTCTGGCAAGCATTTTCTTTCAAAAAACTTGAATAAGTTCGATATTTTCATTTGCAAGTTTTGAAGGACATATTCAACCACATCTTCTACAATTCAGAGATTTTAGTGAGATTTTTTTTTTTAATCCTCATTTCATTTTCTTTTTCAAGTATATGCCTTGCAATATCATTTTTTTAATTACTGTTTACTTCAATGTTATATATATGCCTAAAAGAATAAGTTTTTTTATATCTAGAGCTTCTAACAGGCAAGAAACTATGACACACCCCACCAATCCATGCAAGTCTTCCACATAGGAAGTTGCATCAAGTCTGATCAATGGACTACTGAATCTTTCCTTACCCAAATGGTCAAGTTTGTTTCCCAGAATGTTAAGTTCTGTAATCGTTGTAGGCAACTACAAAACTTTTTATCTCTGCTTGAACTTTCTCTCCAATTTGTGCATTATTTTTTCATGCTCTACACTTCTAATGAAACCAATGAAATTCAATGTGCCAAAGATATTAAAGGGGTCCACAACTATGTTTTCTAGACAGTCCACAAACTTGAGCACATCCTTTGTCTCTTTGTATGCTTCAAAAACATACTCCATATCCAAACCAATCGCAATATCAGCTACAACACTAAATATGCTTGACATTGTTTCCATCCAGCTATCATCTCTATGTACTCTATGAAGGCACTGATTTTGATCTAGTCCCCTGTTTCCCATTATTGAATGTAGTATTGTGAAACTTTGTAATTTTTTATGAGCTTCATCCATCCTACCCTTCAATCTATCATACGATTTCTTATTCAACATCCAAAAATTTTGTTGGTCATCTTCATTGTAAATCTTGTCCTCTAGTGTTGATTCGTATTATTAAGATACAACCTTTAATGAAATGGCCTTCTTATCAATTTTGTAAAGATTTTGAACATAGTTGTTGCTGAATGTCAAAGATGAGAAACACCACCATATGAAGCAGAATAGAAGTAGTAAATAGAATGCTAAAATCAAAACACATAAATGAAGGACTAGTACACTGAAGGAGAGGGAAATTAAAATGTGTCTCCACTTAAATTTCTGAATTGGGTATGCTGGAATATAAGAGGTTGATAGAAGAAACAAATGGAATCATATTTCAATACCACAACATTTGCATGAAATTGTGACACAATTTATAAACATGAAAAAAATAGATAGCTAAGATGAAAACATGGCATCTAACTTTCACATACCAAGCTAAATTTTTTGTTTTCCCCTATTGCTTTTAGCTATATGATTTAATTAAAATTTTACAATTCTCTCTTTTGTAGAACTCTATTCTGGTTAATTTTCATTTTGCCAAAAGCAATTGCAACAAGCCAATTTCAAGTATCCAACATTCATATTGAACAACAATGTCACCTGCACTCAACTCTTTTGATCTTCCAACACTGCATTTTTTTAACTCATCCTATGTGAATTTCATATTTATTCGCGCTTCGATGGAGTCTTCAAATCCAACACAACTTCCTTTTCAGAAACTATATAAGCCAATCAAAGAATTTTTCACCAAAAATGAAGCGACTACAAGCATAGTGGTCATTCACATAACTCCTTCCATTTTGGTGCAATGGCCTCAAAATCTGCCAAGCAAGACAATGCTTTATTTCTCCGTTGGGCTTCTTTTCACTATAGCCATGGGAAGGGCATCTCTGTTGATGGATGAGGAGGCAGAGACAAAGGTGATGGAAAAATGCAGGAAGGATTTCATAGGCTGGAGGAGGAAAAGGTGAAGGCTTGTGATAAAGGGGCATCTTTGTATAGGCGGTGTGTGGAGACGGGAGTGGCGGTAGTGGCCCTTTTTCAGCCGAGATACTGGCACACGTCGGTTGGCTCGTGGGACCTATACGCTTCAAAGCCTACCCCGAACCAAAACTTACTTTAAATTAAGTAAAACATAATTTAAAATCTTTTTTAATTTAAAACTTTATGGTTAGATTTCAGAAGAAATATAGTGAGATTTTTTTTATTTTAAAAATAATTTACATTAAATTTAAATTAGTTATTTTTTACATATTTTAAAGGTTGTATTAATATAATTATAAATATAATATAATAATAGTTAATTATATTTATTGTTAATACATATATCTTAATTTTTTTAATATTTTTTGTTTTAATAATAATATTATATCATATCTATAAATCCAGGGGACTTTAGACCCATAGCTCTTTGTAACACTATTTAGAAAATCCTATCTAAAACACTATCTAGACACCTTAAATTGATTCTTCCCAAAATTATCTCGTAGGAACAAACAAGATTTGTTCCTGGTAGATCTATTCTAAATGGTATAATTATTATACAAGCAATGATGCATTCAGCAAATAAGAACAAAGAGGCAAGTATGTTTATGAAATTGGATATTCAAAAAGCATATGACATGGTGGATTGGAGATTCCTATGCAAAACACTGGAAGCCTTTGGATTCTCCCACCAATGGGTAAATATCATTTTTAAATATATTTCAACCCCAAAAATATCACTCCTCATTAATGGGACCCCAGAAGGATATTTCAACATCTCGAGAGGCATAAGGCAAGGAGATCACTATCTCCTTTTCTGTTCATAATCATGGAAGAAGCTTTTGGAAGGTCAATAAAAAAAGTACAGACTAAAGGTAGAATTAAAGGAATTACAATGACAGATAACATTCCAAACATCTCACATTAATAATTTGTAGACAATACAATTCTGCCAGGAGAAAGCTCATTGGAGGAAGCTCAAAACTTTGAAAGTATTATTCGGCTATATATGGAAGCATTAGGTCAAAAAGTGAATGCTGAAAAATTAGAAATCTTCTTTATCAACACCAAACTTGAATTAGAAGATTAGATATGTAATATAATGGGTTATAAAAAAGGAACATTTCCATGTAAATATCTGGGTATAGAACTAGATAAAGGTTCAGGAAATAATAAAGGTTGGAACAATATTCTAGAAAGAATGGATAAGAAAATGGGAAGATGGAAACAAAAGTGGCTAACAAAAGCTGGTAAAGTAACAAAGATTAAAGTAGTTCTTTCAACTCTTCCTACATATCAATTATCATGCCTTCCACTAAATAAAAAAATGAACAAGAGGATTGAAGAAAAGCTAAGAAGATTTTTTTGGAATGACATAGAAGAGCATAAGAAAATGGCATTAATTAAATGGGATAACATAAGAAAACCCAAGGAATTAGGAGGTTTAGGGATAAAATATTTGAATTGGCAGAATGAAGCCCTAGGTGCTAAATTGGTGTGGAGAATATATCATGAAAGGGATAAAAAATGGGCAAAGATTCTTTATAAAAAATACTTAAATGCAACAGATCCAACTTCCCTTTTTAGGATGTGCCATTTACGCAAAGGTTAAGTAAGTTGGAATTTCATAGTAAAATGTAGACCACTGATTAGTAAATATATCACTTGGGATACAGGAAAGGGAGAAGAAGCACTCTTCTGGGAGGATTCGTGGGATGGTCATCCCCCCCTAGATAGCTTAGGAATTCTAGAAAATGTTAAAAATGCATTAGTAAAGTTATGGGGAACTAAAGTTAGCAATTACAAATACTTGAAAGAGGAAGAAGGAAAAGAAATTTGGGCCTGGAAAACTCTAGAAAACATTGATTTGGAAACTATAGAAAAGGAGACATTTGAAAGTACCCTCTAAAAGAGAAAATTCAATCAAATGGAAAGAGGTGATAAACTCATATGGGGAGCCTCCAAAGAAGGAAGATATAGTGTCAAAAAAGGTTACAACCTTATTATTCATTCACATAGATGGGAAGAGGTAGATATGCCTCTTAGACTATGTTGGGATTTCGCTTGCCTTCCAAAAGTAGGTATATTCCTCTAGGCAGTCCTCCAAAAAAGGATTCTGACAGCCGACAGGCTTAGGAAAATAGGTTTTGAGGGACCATCAAGATGTGTTTTATGCAAAAAAGATAGTGAATCAATAGATCATCTATTATTCCAATGCACGTATGCCCAAGAATGCTAGGAATAGCTAAGGTAGAAGCTAGCTTGGTCCTCGCCATTACCAAGTAATCTAGAAAGTAATTTGAAAGGTTTGCCTAATGGTAAACCTTATAATATTTACGACAAACTTTGGAACATTTGTCCATCCATCCTTATGTGGGAAATCTAGAAAGAAAGAAACAAAAGGATTTTTTTTGAAAAGGAACTGATAAGTTCCATGTTAAGAAACAAAATAGAAGCAAGCATAGTAGAAGTCATGAACACTTATCTAAGAAAAACAACAAAAGAAGGTGCATTCTCAGAATGGGATGGTATAATGTAAATAAATTGGAACAACTTGATTAACCCCCCACTAATTTATAAGAAAAGTAGTCAAGAGGCTAGGGATAAGTGTAAATGGGAACTACTCCTAAATGGATGGAAAAAACTAAACTTTGATGGGGCGTCAAGAGGCAATCCAGGTAAATCAGGTATAGGATGTATCATAAAAAAGGATTCTGGAAAATGGATCATCAAAAGAGAAAGATTTTTGGGAAACATGATAACTAATTTAGCAGAACTTGAAGCCCTCCAAGAAGGACTTCAATTATGCATTAACATAGGTATTAAAAGACTTATAATAGAAGGGGATTCACAAATTGTGCTCGACGCCTTAAGGAAGAGGAGTACCCCAAATTGGGTATTAAACTCAAAACTAGAAGAAGTTTTAAAGTTATTTGATCTCATTGAGGAAACTAAAATTCAACACATATTTAGAGAAGGAAACCAAAAAGCTAATAATTTAGCAAACAAGGGGCAGATGGAGAGGAAATATTAATTTTTAATAATCAAGAAAATAGAATTCAATAATAAATATTATAATTTATATAATTACCTAATATTAATATGAGTTAATAAGTATACATTTAGACATTACTAAATAATGATAGTTAAAACATTAAAAATAGGTAAATAAGAAAAGGACTGAGAATTGGCATCATTAATTGTTAAAGCCTTCTAGAGCTTTTGGCTCCTTTTCCCCTATAAAGGAGGTGTATCTATCCCATATTGTCAAGTTTGGTCTGTTATCAAATTTCCTTAGTGTAGGTTATAGCATGGATGCTATTGTCATCATTTTTCACACATTAGAAGCTAGGTCAATGGCGTTCAGGGGTATCGTCAAACCAGATAGGTGGAATATGATTTTGTATCCCATGGATGATCTTTCTAGGGTATTTGTTAGTAGAGTCCTAGGTGAGAAAATTTTCATCTATGACTACACTTGGTGCACTAACAATTCTATAATTGGGTTGTTTATAGCATGCCTAGCTAGGGCAAACATAGAGCAAGGTTTGATCATAAATTTGTGTCATGACATTTTTGACCTATCTTGGTTGGAAGGGGTGGAGCGTGTGGTTTTAAGCATCATAAACCAGAGGATCCCACTCCCAAAGGTCTATATGAGTCACCCACCAGGCAGTTTAGGTCAAGCCAAGGTATGCTGCATATGTTGAGCCTGAGGTTGATTTGGAAAATTTGGAGGATGTAGAATTCATACACCCTAATTTGTACAAATCTAGTAAAGATAAGATTGCCTTCATCTTTCCTCCTGGAGGCCCGGTAACCAACATCTAAGGAGACTTAGAGATTATTATGGTATGCATTAATAAGGATGAGATATAGCCCTTTGTTATTTTGTATTTTGCTAGAATATATTAGCGGCTCTTGTGTGAAGGATTTTGTAAACTAGGCATATGTTTAAGCATGTGTGGGTATCTGATAGTTTTGGCCATGGCTCAATTTTGTGCCCTTGTTGACCCATTTTTATTAGGCTTTAAGTAATCTGGTATCAGTAGTTATGTATATCTTGGTATATTTGTTTGCGAGAAACAAAGTAGTGCATGTTTCTCCTTATATGGAGATGGTTGTTTGTAAATATCGGATGAAATTAATACAATAAATTTAGTTAACTTCTTTATGTTTGGGAGTTCTCCATTTTGCCTCTTTAATTGGTAATAGATATTTTCTCAGTTGCTCCCTATTAGATCGTTTCATGGATAGTACGTCTCGCTAGTTTTGTTCTAGATCATTCTAGTTTTATAATGAAACAGAGGAAGACAAGCGAGTGTTATAAATTTTTTGAAAGTTAGAAGTGGCAGACAATAATCAATTCAAAAGGAATTAAATGAAATGAGGCTTGGATTAGAATTATGAATCATTTTTTTGGATTCTGACTCCATCCTTCATAGATGTATTAGCTTAGCAATCAAACTTTAAAACCAACTAGTGTGGACTTTTATTAATCTTGGTAGAGGGTTTCGATAAAGCTAAAAGACAATGAAATAAGAAACAAAAAAGAAGTGTCTAAATATGAGCAAAAGATTGCAGTCACTAATAAAGTTTACCATTAACAATAAGACTTCTAAAAAATAGTGTCGATATGGTTCTCAACAATTTATATACTGACACACACGAAATTAAGAATATTGTCAAGAAAACAAGGAAATCATACAAAGATGGCCTAATTTAATACTAAATTTCAATGACAACAAGAATGTTCAGAAGCTCAATAAGAAGCATTGAATTATAGGCTAAGGAATTGTTTTTCCAATATTTAGCATCACTAAATCAGAATATGTAGTACTCTAAAGTTGGTTTCTGCAGGAAACGTCGGGCTTGTATTTTGGCTTTCCATTTCCTTCCTTTTAATCAATCTTATGTATAGTTTATACTAATATCCAAGGGAAGAGTTGAGTTCTTTCATGTAGATTTATGGAGCTATTCCAAGATAGATCATTCAAGGCAAGGACTAGGAAACACTAATTTCTCTCGAGTACTCAATACACGTAACCCATGTTTGATAAATCAAGAGAATAAATGTTGTAAAACAATGTAACTCTGTAAGAAATGTTTATAAACACTTGTACTGAGGTATGCCCCTTTTAAATTTGTATAATATAGGACCTCGGTCCTGAGCAAGACTGGAGGTTTTCTTACTCTGTTCTTTTCTACCAGTGCCCACTTGAACAGAGAAACTATATTTCTTTTTATCCTTTTAATATAATACAAAGGCTAGGACTGTTTACCAATCAAAAAATAAATAAATAATAATATTATATCATATAATATAGTTTTTAATAATTTCAAAATATATATTATCTGGAATTTTAATAACATTATTACTTTTTGTAAATAATTGAATAAATGTATCTCTTCGTTTAAAAAAACAAATGTTATGACATGTCAACACATCAATAAAATATGACTTAGTACATAGGTATCATCTTTTTTGGAGATCTTGACATAAAGCATATTAATGTAGTATCATATTTCATGATGTGGCTAAAACCTTAGTTACAAGTAGGAGACATGTCAATTAAGTTTAAAAAATGGAAATGATTTAAAATTTAATAAAAAATTAGGGTGTTCAACTACTAGCTCTTCTTCCCCTAATTCAAAATTATAAATTAAAGAAGGAAATTAATACCAATACTTCATCTATTATATTTAATAATTTATTTTGGTCATAATTATTTACTTTCATAAAAATAGTAGTCAACATATTATGTTGTCAAAAAGCTTTCGATATTGTATCTTATTGGGTTTAAATATTTTTATTTCTTATAAAATATGAAAAAATAGGAACACTGTATTAAAAAAATTTAAGACTTGAGATAGAGATAAGATTCTTCAAGTAAAATTTAGATTCTCATGAAATATTTTAAAATAAATTAGCAATTGGTTTTTAAATGATAATTTCAAATAAATAGATAATAGTTTAGAAAAGACTATTTGACCATAAATTTTAGGCTTATATTTTCTTACTTTTTCAAAGGATGAAATTATAATATTAAATACAAACAATTAAGGCATGATGAATAAGAAATTCACATAAATAAATCAAATTTAATATAACATATATTTTATTTAATAAATTTAATAGTTATTATTTAACAAGAAAATAAAAAAGATTATATTAAAATAAATATATACTAAACATAATGACAACAAGTAAATATTTAATTGTAAAAAACATAATATATTTTATTTAATAAATTTAAAAGTTATTATTTAACAACAGAAGAAAATGATTATATTAAAATAAATATATAATATAATATGTACTATAATAATCATTATATATACTTAAAATATTAACCATTTTGTATATAACATTTTTCCATTATATAAAACATATATAGTTAGAAAATTAATAAGTCCATTCGCAGGGTCATGTACGTTTAGAGAAGTAATACATCTGTTGGATGTACAATACATATTGTCAGGATGGATATGGCATACATCCAACCATATTAAATGATATGGCTGGATAGCCAATGCCATCATTTTAAGCTATATTGTTTTTGATTGTAGGGAAAAAATAGGTTTTAAAGGGGACCTGAAACCCCGTACAAGATAGACAAAAAGATTAGTGTTAAAGGAAACTAAAAAGAAATAGGACTGGGGACTAGTCCTCCACAACCAAAACTAACATAAAAACCTAAAAACCAAACACCAGCAAAAAAATGACAAAAGGCCAACACCAAGGACCCAAGGCACTAGACAAACTCTTTGCGAGTTTCGTCAGCTTCCTGCTTCGCCTTAGATATCTTCTTTATAGTGGCGTTGAAGTCAGAGAGCTCCTGGATTCTTTGTTGAATCTTTCTCCTTTTTGCAGACCTGGTATGTTTTCCTAGGCCTTCCTCTTCCAAGTCCTCTGTACTCTCGTTAGGTTTCTTGCTGGGGGAGCCAGCGTCCAGCTCTGCTTTAATGGTCATAAAGAAGTCCATGGCCAAACCCATAAACTTATTATTGTCATGCATGTGTTTTTTCATGGCCTTCTCCATCGTTTATATTCTAGCTTGCATTTGGTCTACTTTTTTATCCCTGTCAATGTTCATGTTGCCATCTACAGTTTTCAAACCAGACTCTAGCTTATCCTGCAGGGAATCCACCTTAGCAGAAATGGAACGATACTTTAAATTTAAATTCATGATTTCCTAAAATACCCATTTCAGTAAGTGAAAAGAATACATGGAAGCAGCCTTAGCAGTTTGGAGAACCCCAAAGGGGGGATCTATTTTATCGTCCATGTCTTCCTTTAGGAGTTGAACATTTCATTCCTCCATATCCACAGTTTTACTAAAAGGAATGTTCTGAGAAATGCCAGGAGCATTCACTTTCTCCGCACTAGGTGAAGCTGTCTCCACATCAGGGGAAGTTTTCTCCACATCTATCGCATCCTTCTGAATATCCAACCCAACCTCCATGATCACTTCCAATTTAGGGGAGATGGGCACGTCGTGATCTTTAGAACTGTCAGACTCCACTAAAATGGGCACTTGTTGATCGCCAACATCCTCCTCATTCTTGTCATCCTCATTGTTACTCTTAATTCCAAAGGTATTTTCCATCTCCATAGTACCAGTAGCCTCCTCTTCAATGTTATCATTTTCCCCCAAAGCCGTATTCGAAACTGAGGTCAAATAATCACTATCTTCCTTAGTCGAATTGGCCATATCATCATAACCATCTGCACTATTAGCAAAGGTATATGTTTCCATACCAACCTCCTTATCCTTTCTTAAATTTTTACCTGAAGGACTCTCCTCTTTAGCAACTATCTCCCTAATTCTTTTCTTAACCGAGCTAGAGATATTGGGTGAAGAAATGATAGGGCTAGCACTAGTAGTCTTCTTAATATGTTCAAAAATTAGAAGAATCAGTCGTTCATGAAGAATGGGTTTCTTATCCTTCTTCCTATGACAGGAAATACTAAGATGGAGGGACTGTAGAATATAGTAAGGCAAAAACACCCTAATTTTATGATGGAAATGATAGAGCAACACAAAATGGTAGGAATGGGTGCATTTGAACCTACCATCCAGGGTAACATATTCCATAATCACCATCATAACCATCACCCAGATTTCTTTGAACACAACAACATCATAGAATGCACTAGACTCTTTCACCAGACTTTTCTTTTCCTCCTTTCTTTTGGGGAAGTGCCGAATGGCCTTTTGCAAAACTTTCTTATCATGGTAAAATTTGATGCCCTTGATACTTAGCCTAGACACCTCAGTAATGAGTTCCTCTGTAATGTTCACAGTGATACCAGCAATAGTGACTATCCCATCTTTCCAAGAATCAGTGAACAACTTCATGGTGCTATCTTTAGTCCCATGCAACCGTTCCATGTAGGTTGTAAGACCCCCCTTAGTGAGAATATCCTAGACCTCTGACATTTTTTTCCATTTCACACAATCCTTAGGCTCTCTATGATTAAGCCCTCCACCTTGTTAGCACATGCAAAAAATTTTATGGCTGTAGCTTTTTCCCCCTGGTCTCTGTAATGTTTTTCAAGTCTTTGGAATTAACCCTTAGTTCAAAAATTAAAAAATGTAGCCATTGGTAAGAAAACCCTAGCCTTGTTCTAATTTCATGTTACTTTATTCAGGCCATTGAAAAGTCCTTTAATGCATGTGTTAAAATTTGTTATCCCTTTGTCACATGATCTCATGAACCTTTTTCATGTATTGTGATCATGCGACTAAGGTTTTATATCAGCCCCCTTTAATATTTCCTAGGTCTCTAAGCTCGGTGAAATTAATTTTTCATAAGTCCAACTATTTTAATACTTCCTAATATTTTGGCTTTGTTTTTTTCCCACACCTGGCTCTCTGACACCATCTCCATCTGACGGTGGGCGTATCTTCTCATGAGATTTGTCAGACGTATGAGATTTTGAGATGGCCATTGATTCTTTTCCATGACGTAACCTTTTCTTTTGGCGGGTCCATCTGTCAGATATGCTGATTTGTTGTACTATGATTGGTCCACATTGTGAGCTGGACGTGTTGTTAGGTAGACCTGGTATCTCAATCAGGAGATTCAAGATCGATAGTGGGCACTTGATCTCATGAAATCTTCCAAGCCTTTCAGATCTTGCACTAGTCATCTGATCTTCAGGTGGCTTAATGTTCTCAGTGGGGCCATTTTCTAGGTGGTGTAGGATTGTTCAAATTTGATTGGTCGACATGGATGATGTAGCAAGGTGGGGTCATTGTCAGAGAGATCAGTGACAAGGACAAGATCTATGGTCGGCCTAAGTTCTCATGAGTTTTGTCAAAACTATGAGATCTTAGGCCTGCTGTCAGATTATAAGGCTTATATTGTGTGGGTCCTATGTCAGTGTGACCGAGCATGAGCCACAAATGAGGTAACGACAAGTGGCATAAAGGGGGCCCAGGTGGGGTCTAAGGTCTTAGCGGTCTGGATAAATAAGGTTAGCGGCCTAACAAAATTCAATGAGTTTGTTCATTCACGTAATAAAATGGTGGTGTTCCAAGTTGACTGGCGATTTAGCGAACACTTGTTCATGTAATCGCTAATGTTTCTAGCGGTAAGATAAATCTTTCTTCGAACTGGCGAAAAGCCTTTTGTCACCAATTCGCCAGATATAATTGGGATAAGTTTAGATCTCCTTTGTCACCTGTTCACGAGGTTCAGTGATGAGTTAATATTTCACTTCGCGAATGGGATTTGCCTTATCACATGGTCACTAAGTGTTAACCTGAGGGTGGCAGTTGAGTTAAGGATATGAAGACCATGAAAAGGGATGATCTAATGGCTATGACTTAAAGTTGGTCTGATTTCAAATGTGGACCTACGATTTGTTGCTGGCACCATGGAAATGATCATTGTTTTTGAAATTCAAATTTGTGAGGGGTTTCCAATGATAGCAAGTACTAGAATTTATCATTTTAACAGCTAATTTCGATTGGTTCAGTGGTGCTTGCTATTGCAGTCTAGTCTAGGGTGTTCCATGATCATGTGTAGGAGTCTATACCATGTGGTTTTGTGCTCGAGGTGTGTTGTAGGTGACTGAAAGGGTTGACATTTTAGATTTTTGTATGGTTCTTAGTACCTTCTCAGTGAGATTCTCATGATTGTGGATGACTCTGGGTTTTTTTTCTCCTAGATGCTTGGGTTTCTTCCCCTGTAATAAATTTGTGACTGTTTCTAGTGGGTATGGTGGGTGAAACCCTAACCCTAGTCATCCGTAGCTTTTTGCAACCTGTTTTGGGATTCCAAGATGACTAGGGGGTATATATAGCAGAAATTTTGACTTAGTGCAGGTTCCAAAACTTTCTTTTGGTCCCTTATTGTTGATGTTAATTCACTGAGGAAGGAGAGCTTGGACTTTGGGTCTTTTCCTTTGGCATTTTTTGTTTGATAGTGTATTGATCCTGAATATGTTAATGAGAATGCTATTGAGTTCCAATCTTGCATTTGTGTATGTCTTCTTGTTTTGGTTCTGAGCTCATATATGTTAGTGTCACAAAGTGTATTATCATATGGTAAACAAAGAGTATTGTAAAGTCATCTTTGAGTTCCTAACAAAGTTAGGATTAAAGTCTTTTAGGTGAGATCAGTGAGTTTACAACCAAATAAAAATCTGATGTCCTTATGTTTGAGGGAGAGGGGTAATAGACAAAACACTTATCCTAAATTAAAGTGTGTTTGAGTTAAGGTCTTCAGTTGATGTATGCTATTAGGTGACTCTATGCCCTGGTTAAGGCACTGATCTATTCTTTGGAGGCAGTCCATCATCTTTAATCACACACACACACAAATTCAAATGATCAAATCTTTAAATCAGTTAGTAAGGGGTATAGTTGTATATTATTTTGTGATTCCTTTGAAGAAGTGAATCAAGGATACACCCACCTGAGCATTAAGGCTCAAAGTGTAGGAGGATCTCTATTGATCCTTGTTAATTGGCCCTGTTCCTTGTAGACTTTGGAGTGGTGATAGAGTCAAAATTATATTAAAGGTATCCATCAAAGTATAAATCTACAAGTTGAAGATCAAAGGGAACTCCCAAAAAAATGGTGACTCTACTAGGGAGAGTCTAGACATAAAGCTTTCAAAGTGCACTCTTGTTTTCCTATTGTATTCAATTTAAAGATTTCCCATCTAGGTGATTGGTGACTCAAGAGGTTAGAACCAATTTCATATTGTAAATCATGGACAAAAGAAGGAATACTAGGTCCTTTGTCAGAAAGAATTCGAAGGTCACTCTGGAACAATTGCCTAGATAGGAGAAGACAAATTGGATTAAAAGGAATGGTGAGTCTACTAGTGCTCCCATAAGAGAACAAAGGAATACCAGAGGAAGAGCACCACATGTTTCCTCAAGTGAGGAAGGTTCACAAGACAAAGTTTATAGATTAGATGGTGGTCGCTCTGAGGATAGATTCTATGATACCCCAGAGGCTGTATTTCAAGACCAAGGTCCATTGCCTATAGATCAGGATAAAAAAACTAGAGAGATGGGTTTGGAGATTGATTTAGATCTTGATGAAGATAATTTTAGAAGGGAGCCCATGAGACCACAGCAAGTCCACTTCCCATATCAAAATCTTACTGATATGAATGTGCCATCAGGTTCTAATGACATTATGGTAGATCCTGATGATTTAAATGAACTAAGGTTGTAGTTGGTAAAGCAAGATGCCATACATAAGAGGTTATGAGAGGAGAGAGAAGCTAAAAAGGTGAATGCTCTAATAGAAAGATAGACTCTCCTTAGAAAGATTAATGAAATGAAGGAGAGAAAGAAGATGCTTGCTTCTACTCCTAAGACTTTGCAACATGATGTCTTTGGTGATCTTAAGGCTTTGAGGAGTGAGCAAGAGCGCTTACTGCAAGATCATGAATTTGATAAGGAGGGCCTTGTGGTTAGACAGGTTCAAAGTTATGCTTCCCTCCCTAAAGATAAAGATGGAAATGAGATCACTAGGCCTGTTGTTGCCACTGGTGAGAAAGGAAAGCAAATGATGGTGGGACATCAAACAAGTAGATCATTGACAATACCAGGGCTCCCACCACCTAATTCAAATAAGGACACAGAGATAGAAAGAAGAAGAAAAGAAGATGAGGACCTTGCAAGAGAATTAGAGAGGGTTGAAATTGAAGCCTCTATTATAAAAAAGAGAAGAAAGATCTATTTCTTGAAGGCTTCATCAGCCAATGCTCTTTCTCCATCTGCTACTGAACTAGGTATGCCATCTATGACTACTACTATTCCCCTTAGTAATGCTACTAGTTCAATTCCTTCTTCATCTGCTAGGATAGGCACTAATCCTAGACAACATTCAAATGCACAAGTAGATGGAAATGTAAATGCAAATGTTAATCCTAGGGTTAACACTAGTTCAAGTTTTCAAAGAAGACCTATGCAACTAGAAGGCTATAGGCAAATTAGTTTTGATGGAATTCCTGGTTACCCGAATGCTTTTCCAAATGATATAAGAGATAAGGTACCTATGTTTTCTAGTAATAATGCTATTAGTTGTGAGGAGCATCTTAGGTTATTTGTTGATATGCTTAATGATTATGGGGTAGAGCATGAGGATGTAGTCATGAAATTATTTGTTCAATCTCTAATGAAGGATGCTAGAGATTGGTTTAAGAGACTTCCTGATAAATGTATTGATACTCGGGATTCTTTTGAGAGATGTTTTAAAGAGCAGTATAGTGATAGGCCTAATTCTAATTTCATGTTGAATGAATTCAGTACCATTAGGGAAAATCAGAATGAGTCTGCAGCTGAGTTTAACATGAGATTTTAGAAGGGTATGCATAAGTTATTCCAAGTTATGTGGTTAGATGACAATGTTTGTCTAACTACATACTTCAATGCATTTGATGGAAAGATGGGATACTTGTTGAGGGACAAAGAACCAAGAACTCTTAGAGATGATTTTAGGATTTCTATCACTATTGAGAATCATATGAAGATATTAGGAAAGTTGGGTGGGAAGAGAGATGATCCAAAGTTATTTGGGGACAAGAAATACAAAAAGGAAAATGATCGGAATGTTGGACCTAGGAGGAAAGAAGAAGATAAATTGGATAAGGTTCTCAATGCATTGAAACACATGAAGGCACTTGAAAATAGGAACATCAGTGCTTGTACCAATGAAAAGCCTCAATTCAACAACAATTTCAATAAGCAAAATAGATTGCAGAACTACCCCTACAACACCCAATGGAAGGATGGCAAGCCTATTGTACCTGCTACAAGAAATAACAATGACAAAGGTGCCCCTGACCCTCTACAAAAAGCTTCAATAAATGTCATGGAGGACATACCTTGGTGTGTTGCATGCCAGTCCCCTCATTCTATAGAGCATTATGTGGTTACACATTCTATGGCTGCAAATCAAGATTGTGGCAATCAGGAGATAGATCAAGAAGACGATCAAGATGATGTTGGATGCAACATGGCTACTTCATATCTAGGATATGAAGATGATTCTGATTTTGATGAAGAGGCAGATATAAATGTGAAGAGACATAATCAGGCCCTTTTTCATCAAGAGGTTTTTTTTGATAGTGAAGACATTGATAAGAAGACATGTAACATGAACTCTTCTTTTGAGCCAATAAATTTAAGAAGACCTTCTAGTGAGGAGATGGATAGGATTACTATAGAAATGATTGCCCAAGTGAAAACTAGAGGCATGGTGGCAAGGAATACAAATGAGAAAGCTGTAGGAATGTTTATAAAGAGTACCAACTCTGGAGAGCCTAATGAGAACAAATCAAAAGGTGATCACATGGTGAAATTCAAAAATGTAAAAGGTAAGAATTGTGAGCCTAAGGGAGTTGAAGTTGAAAGAATTTCTAATGAGATTGAGAAGCTAGTTAACACAATGGCTAAGGTTGAAAAAATGAGAGTGGCCAATACACCTAATGTATCAGATAAGAAAAAGGATATCAAGGCAGTGTAGATTGAGATTCCTTCCTTTGCTCTTGTTGATATGTTGGCTATATTATCCCAAATTACAGTTAAGGTTCCATTGTCAGAATTGTTGAGGATCCCTGAACACAAAGATAGAGGTATTACATGGGTGGATAATGTTCATAACAATGATATTGCATGCAATGGATCTTAGGATAAAGCTTTAAAAGGTGTTGCTACTCAAAGAATTGTATCTCAAATTCCCCCTATATATTTGGACAATTCTGTCAATGCTAGCCTTGAAAACATTGATCCATTCTTTTAAGTGCTCTTGTGAATGGAATGAAGCTAAGAAATTGTATGATTGATAGTGGTGCCTCTAATACTATTATGCCTTTTAAAATCATGGAGAAGTTGGGCCCTAAAGTTGATATAGTTCAGGGTAGATGTTGTGCAATGGATCGGAGGGAGGTACCAGTTATTGGGACTATCAATGTAATGCCTTATAGGCTAGCAACATATCTAGAGAAAGAGTTAACAATGAGTGTTTTGGTGGTGGACATCCCTCCTCATTATGAGATGCTACTATCTAGAAGGTGGAGTGCTGCCATGGGTGGAAGTTTACAATGTGATTTGTCCTATGCCACTTTCAGAATTGATGACCAGTTTGTCAAGATTGATCAAGAGCCAAGAGTATGCGACATGATTGAGAGGAATATTGACAATGAGACTACATGTTTTGTGGATACTGATATTAATGCTTTTAGGGTAGAGATCCCTGTATTTGAAAATGAACCTATTTTGTCACCTATCTTTGTTGAGGTAAGTGATGATTCTGTGGAGGGTGATTTGTGGGTAATGTACTTTGATGGTGCAAATTGCAAAGATGGAGCAGGAGTAGGTATTCTACTTATTTCTCCTGATGGAAATACCTACAAATTTTATTTCACATTGAATTTCTTTTGTACCAACAATATATAAGAATATGAGGCATTGTTGTTAGGACTAAGGTTGGCACAAAAGCATGGAATTAAGTGTTTGAGTGTTGTTGGTGATTTTGAGTTGGTGGTGTCACAAGTCAGGTTACTATATGCTTCCAAGAACAAGAGGTTGAAACAATATAGGAATGCAGTTTGGGATTTGATTGAATGTTTTGACACCTTCAATATTGAGTGGAAGGATAGGAGTAACAATAAGATGGCTGACTTGTTTGCCAATATTGCAATCAATCCCACTGATATTACTTTTGCTGGTATTTCTAAAGTTGAAATTCAGGCTAGGCCTAGTATACCAGACAATATTGAAAATTGGCAAGTTTTTGATGTTGATAATGATATATTGAAGTTTATGAGTTATGAAGATCAGTATCATGGTCAGGAATTTGATTGTTCAGCCTTGGTTGAGTCAGTGGAAGGGAGGTTGTCTTTGGCAATGAGGTCATTCAGCTTAGAACTAAGAAGGTGCCCAAGGGGCTTGTTGTTTTGGAGACTATCTTTGATAACCAGGATAGAGTTCAAAAGAATATCAAAAGAGATGATCATGCTGATCTAGACGAGATAAATCTTGGAACACATGAAGCACCTAAGAAGGTATACATTGGTAGGGATATGTCTCACAATGTGAGAAAATCTTTGATTAAATTGTTAAGAAAATTTAGACATGTTTTTGCATCATCATATGATGACCTAAAGGTTTATAGAGAAGACTTGTTTCAACATATTATTTCATTGAAAGAAGATGCTAAACCTTTCCGGCAAAAACAAAGGCCTATTAATCCTACTTTGGCACCCAAGATGCAAGAGGAGTTAATGAAGTTAAGAGATGCTGGAATTATCAAGCCTATAAGGAACTCTTCTTTGGTGTCAAACCTTGTTCCTATGAGAAAGAAGAATGGTGACATCTGGCTTTATGTGGACTTCAGGAATTTGAACATCAGATCATTAAAGGATAAGTATTGTTTTCCCAATATGGAAGCTATGTTGCAGAGAGTAACCAGATCAAAATTGATGTCTATGATGGATGGTTTCTCTAGTTACAATCAGGTCATGGTCAAAGAATCAGAACAATTCAAGACAACTTTTACTACACCCTGGGGGACATATGTTTATGTGAGAATGCCTTTTTGTCTCACAAATGTTGGTGCTACTTTTTAGAGGGCAATAGATGTTGCCTTTTCAGATTTTATCAATGATTTCCTTGTTGTATATCAAGATGATTTAACTGCCTATTCCAAGAAGGAAGAAGACCATTGTACTCATTTAGAGAAAATATTTATGAGGGCTTTGGAATTTGGTATTTTATTAAATCCAAGGAAATGTGCTTTTGGTGTCATTGAAGGTAAGTTGCTTGGCCACTTAGTTGGGAAGCAAGGAGTAAGAATTGACCCTGAGAGGGTAGCAGCTATTGATAAAATTCAGAGACCAAAGAATGTTAAGGGCATTCAATCCTTCTTTGGTTAGGTCAATTTCTTAAGGAGGTTTGTGACAAATTTTGTAGAGGTTACTAGACCTATTTCTAAGATGTTGAAGAAGGGATCTGCAATCAATTGGGAGGGTGAAATGTAAATTGTATAGAAAGAATTTAGATTACATACTTTTGAAATGTGTAGATGAAGATCAAGCTAACAAGTTGTTAAAGGAGATGCATGAGGGAGTTTTTGGTGGGCATTATATAGGTAAAACAACTGCTCATAAAATCTTGAGAGCAGGATTTTGGTGGCCCACAATCTTCAAGGATGTAGAACAGTTGGTGAGGAGCTGTGATGCTTGTCAAAGGTTCTCTGGTAAGTTTAAATTTTTAGGTAATGTGCCATTAAAACCAGTAGAAGTTCAGGTTCCTTTCCAATAATGGGGAATTGATTTCACAGGGGAGATACCAAACAAGTCAAGTGGAGGACACTCATGGATCTTAGTTGCCACTGATTACTTTACAAAGTGGGTAGAAGCTATACCTACAAGAAATGCAACTAGTAAGGTGGTAATTGATTTTATATTGAATAATATTGTTACAAGGTTTGGTTTCCCTGAGAGAATAGTAAGTAATAATGCCATGTGCTTCAGGTCTGTTGAATATAAGGAATTCTGCAAAGGTTTAGGAATTCAGATTTCTAATTCTTCACCTTATCATCCACAAGGAAATGGTCAGGTTACTAATAGGAGTTTGATTAAAATCCTCTAGAGGATCCTTGAAAAGATTAAGAGGGCATGGAATTCAAAGCCGCCATTAGCTCTATGGGCTAATAGGGTAACTATGAAGAGAGCAATTGGTTGTGCACCATCTGACCTAGTATATGGAATACATGCAAGAATGCCTCAAAATAATTTGTTGGAAATGTACAAATTTGTTTAGTTATATGATGATGACATAGATGATGAGATGCAGTTGAGAATTGAGGACCTCATTAGGTTGGATGAGACTAGGAGGGAGTCAGTTGCAAGGAATGCCAAATTGTAGTTGCAGGTTAAGAATTTATATGATAAAAAAAATTTTGATAGGAGGTTTGAACCTGGTGATTTGGTGTTAATTTGGAATGCTAGATTGGAGGATAAAGGAAAACATGGTAAGTTTGATCCCATCTGGCTAGGGCCATATCTAATTCATGAGAAATGGGGCCAAGATTCATACATGGTCAAGGAGTTAAATGGTGATATTCAAGAATTGCGAGTTCATGGACAATTCTTGAAGAAATACTTATTTTGAAGTGTTCTATTTTCCATGAACAGTAGTTAGGTTTGTACATTTTGTAAATTTTGTAAATAAGTTGCTTGCCTCTGCCCTATTTTGTCCTAGTTTGTAAGGTTTTGGTCATGTTGCTCTCTATTGTCAGTTTTCTAGTGGGATGGTCTACTTTTACCAGTGATTCTAGATCCTTGCTATGCCTGCAAGAGGCATACATCCCTAGACAAAGCCACTGTTAGCATGTGAAATTTTTTTTTATGGCTATAGCTTTTTCCCCTTGGTCTCTGCAATGTTTTTTAGGTCTCTAGAATCAACCCTTAGTTCAAAAATTAAAAAATGTAGCCGTTGGTAAGAAAAACCCCGGCCTTGTTCTAATTTCATGTTACTTTATTCAGGCCACTTAAAAATCCTTTAACGCATGTGTTAAAATTTGTTATCTCTTTGTCGCATGATCGAATGAACCTTTTTCATGTCTTGCGATCATGTGACTAAGGTTTTATATCGGCCCCCTTTAATATTTCCTAGGTCTCTAACCCTAGCGGAATTAAGTTTTCCTAAGTCTGACTATTTTAATACTTCCTAATGTTTCAACTTTGTTTTTTTCTTAGGCCTGGCTCTCTGACACCATCTCCATCCGACGGTGGGTGTATCTTCTCATGAGATTTGTCAGAGGCTTGCAAACTTAAGATGGCTGTTGATTTCATTTATGACAGAGCTTCTCAAATAGGTGGGTTCATTGACACGTATGCACAAATGGTGACATCCTATTGGTCCATGTAATAACATACTGGTAGTTGTCAATGGGTCCTGGTTGTTGGCTTGCCATGAGATTTGTCAAAGGTATGAGATTTTGAGATGGCCATTGATTCTTTTCCATGACGTAACCTGTTATTTTGGCAGGTCCATCTACCAGATATGTTGATTTGTTATACTATGATTGGTCCTCATTGTGTGAGCTAGAAATGTTGTTAGGCAGACCCGGTATCTCAATCAGGAGATTCAAGATCGACGGCGAGCACTTGATCTCATGGAATCTTCCAAGCCATTCAGATCTTGCGCCAGCTGTCTGATCTTCCAGGTGACTTAATCTTCTTAGTGGGGCCATTTTCTAGGTGGTGCAGGATTGTTCAAATTTGATTGGTTGACGTGGATGATGCATCAAGGTGGGGTCATTGTCAGAGAGATTAGTGACGAGGACAAGATCTACGGTCGGCGTAAGTTCTCATGAGTTTTGTCAAAACTATGAGATCTTATGCCTACCGTCTGATTATAAGGCTTATATTGTGTGGGTCATGTGTCAATGTGATCGATCATGAGCCGCAAATGAGGTAACAACAAGTGGCATAAAGTGGGCCCAGGTGGGGTCTAAGGTCTTGGCAGTCCGGATAAATAAGGTTAGCGGCCTGACAAAATTCAATGGGTTCGTTCATTTGCGTAATAAAATGGTGGTGTTCCAAGTTGATTGGAGATTCAGCAAACACTTGTTCACGTAATTACTAGAGTTTGTAGCGGTAAGATAAATGTTTCTGCAAACTGGCGAAAAGTCTTTTATCACCAGTTTTCTAGATATAACCGGGATAAGTTTAGATCTCCTTTGTCACCTATTCGTGGGGTTAAGTGGTGAGTTAATATTTCACTTTATGAATGGGATTTGCCTTATCACATGGTCGCTGAGTGTTAACCCAAGGGTGGCAGTTAAGTTAAGGACATGAAGACCATGAAAAGGGATGATCTAACGACTACAAATTATATTTGATCTGATTTCAAATGTGGACCATCGATTTGCTGCTGGTGCCATGGAAATGATCATTGTTTTTCAAATTCAAATTTGTGAGGGGTTTCCAATGACAGGAAGTACCAAAATTTATGGTTTTAATAGTTGATTTTGATTGGTTTGGTGGTGCTTGTTGTTGCAGTGTGGTCCAGGGTGTTCTATAATCATCTATAGGGGTCTATACCATGTGCTTTTGTGCTCGAGGCATGTTGCAGGTGACTGAAAGGGTTGACATTTTGGATGTTTTTATGGTTCTTAGTACATTCTTAGTGAGATTCTCATGATTGCGGACCACTCCAAGATTTTTTTTCTCTTGGTCGCCTACGTTTCTTCCCCTATAATAAATTTTTGACTGTTTCTAGTGGATTTGGTGGGTGAAACCCTAACCCTAGTCATCCATAGCTTTTTGCAACCTATTTTGGGTTTCCAAGATGACTAGCGGGTATATATAGCAAAATTTTTGACTTAGTGCGAGTTCCAAAACTTTCTTTTGGTCCCTGATTATTGATGTTAATTCACTGAGCAAGGAGAGCCTAGACTTTGGGTCTTTTCCTTTGGCATTTTCTTGTTTGATAGTGTATTGATCCTGAATATGTTAATGAGAATGCTATTGAGTTCTAATCTTGCATTTGTGTATGTCTTCTTATTTTGGTTCTGAGCTCATATATGTTAGTGTCACAAAGTGTATTAGCATATGGTAAACAAAGAGTATTTTGAAGTCATCTCTGAGTTCGTAACAAAGTTAGGATTAAAGTCTTTTAGGTGAGTTCAGTGAGTTTACAACCAGATAAGAATCTGATGTCCTTGTGTTTGAGGGAGAGGGGTAGTAGGCAAAGCACTTATCCTGAATTCAAGTGTGTTTGAGTTAAGGTCTTCAGTTGATGTATGCTATTAGGTGACTCTATGCCCTAGTTAAGGCACTGATCTGTTCTTTGGAGGCAGTCCATGATCTTCAATCACATACACACAAATTCAAATGATCAAATATTTAAATCAGTTAGTAAGGGGTATAGTTGTATATTATTTTTTGATTCCTTTGAAGAAGTGAATCAAGGGTACACCCGCCTGAGCATTAAGGCTCAAAGTGTAGGAGGATCTCTTTTGATCCTTGTTAATTGGCCCTCTTCCTTGTAGACTTTGGAGTGGTGATAGAGTCAAAGTTATATTAAAGTTATCCATCAAAGTATAAATCTGCAAGTTGAAGATCAAAGGGAACTCCCAACACACCCATGATCACAAAGCTAACCATGATAGTCGTAATAGCAGAGAAAAACCAAATGTTGAGGTAACAGGCAACTTTGAAATTAATAGAAGTTAACTTGTGTATGCAATTAGTTCTCTTTGGAAAGGCACCACTTTTCATAATCATTTTACCATGTTTCTCTAAAATGTGTCTAATCATCATAACTTCTTGAGATACGCCCAATCCACCCTTTTACTTTGAGACCTGTCAAAGGCCAACTGGATTTCATATCAATGATGAGATTGCTGCAGCCATGCCAAATCATGATATCCTTAGATTTAACTGCAAAGTTAGCTAGCTCATTAGCAGTACAATTCACTTCTCAGTAAATGTGAGAAATAATGACTTTCTTAAAGGATCTAATGATAACCCGCTAGCTTCCTCAATTAACTCCTTAATGGACCATGATGGTTTAGTCATGTCACTAATGTATCTTAATATATTCATTGAATCTCCCTCAATCCAAACATTCTGAGCCATATTCTTCTTGACATTTTTAAGAGTCTATAGAAGGGCCATGGCCTCTGCCACGTGGTTTCTTTTCACCCCAATAGTCATCACCACCACAACAAGGCAATTGGCCATGTCATCATGAATGAGACCACCACAACCCACTGGGCCCCGGTTTCCCTTCATAGTGCCATCAAAGTTTATTTTTATCCACCCAGGTGGAGGAGAAAGCCAGATGGCATTCTCCCTTTGATTTGAGTTTTTATTAGTAGTCCCAGCACTCAAATCACTAGCATTGAAGTCCATCATCCTAATAGTTGATAGTCTGTAGTTTTCCTTAATGCTTCTCTTAATCTTCTCAGCAATCACCTTAGGTGGAAGTTCAATATTCTTGAAGACTCTATCAATGCGTTCTCTCCATAACCACCATGTCACATGGGGAGTAATGATATTCCACAAATGCTAATCCATTGGGACCTCTACTTTTCTCCACTGCATACATAAATTCTCCATGTTGTTGGGAAAAAACTAGTTAATTTGCTAGCATTGTAATAAAAGATTCCAAACTTCCCAAGAAAAGCAGCAATCAATGGCAAGATGGAAGACCGATTCCTGAGCTTTTTTACATAGGAAGCATCTATTGCTCAAAATCATGCCCCATTTCTGGAGGTTGTCTATAGTAAGAATTTTATTCTGCAAAACTAGCCAGAATAAAATATTAATTTTAGGAATTAAACTTTTATCCCACACCTGAGCCCAAAAAGGGGGAGGATTTGGCTGTTTTAGTAAAAGCTCAGAATAGGAAGCCACCATGAAAATACTAGAAGGAAGAATACCCCAAAGCAACTCATCTTCTCTAGACTCCTTAACCTTACAGATCATTAGATCTAGCATCAAAGGCTTAAGCACTTCATTGACTAGGGAGAGGTCAATCCACGAGCCATCCCTCCAGTAGTCCCTAACACTGGCTCCAAATCTCTGAATGTACTAATTAATGAGAGGTTGAAAAGTAGAGACGGATCTAAGGGGAAAACCTTTGAGCCAACAATCCTCCCAAAACTGGATCCTTCTACCATTGCCAAGAAACCACTTAGCCCCTTTTAAAGCCACCTCCTTAGCATTCTAAATAATGTTCCAAATAAAAGAGCCTTGCACTTTCAAATCTATTTCCCAATATTCAGAAATATGGAAGAAAGAATAGAAATAGAAATACTTTTTAAGGATAATTTCATTCCATTCTCTTTTTTCCCCAAAAATTATCCAAGTCTGTTTGGCCAACAGTGCCATATTGGCAACTCTTAGAGCATGTATTCCTAGCCCCCCCCCCCGCCCCCACTTTTTAGGAGTACAAACCTTGTCCCAAGCAATTAAAGAAAGTCTCTTTTTGTCTTCCTTGTTTCTTTGAATTTTTTCAATAATATCGATATGTGTACCAGGTATCTTAAAAAGACTAAGAGCATAAATAGGGAGACTTTGCAAAGAGGCCTTTAAGAGCTGAAGTTTACCTACTTGACTAAGAAGCGCACCTTTCCAACCAGCCAATTTCTTATTAATTCTATCAACAATACCAGCCCAAAAGGAATCCAGAGGTTTGAGACCAAGAGGAAGGCCAAGATAGGTAGTAGGAAAAGAATCAATTCTGCATCCTATGATTCTGGCAATTCTCTTCTGTCTGTCCTCAAGAGTTGATAAAAAATAAAGAGCTCTTATCCCAATTAATGGATTGGCCTAAACCTAGAGAATAGGTAGAAAGGGCTTGTTTAATAGTCTTTGCTTCATGGATTGAAGAGAAACCCATGATGATAGTGCCATCCACAAACTGTTCATGAGAACAAGGACTAGAATCTGAAGAAGGGGAAAGCCCTTTGAACAACCCAGTGGAGACAATCTTCTGAAGAAAATGCCCCAGACATTTAGCCAAGATAGAAAAAAGGATAGGAGAAAGAGAATCTCCCTGCCTAAGACCCCTGGAGGGTTTAAAAATCTAGAAGGGGATCCATTGAATAGAATAACAATAGTAGAAGTACTAATGTGCTGATAAATCAATTTGAGGAATTTGTCACCAAAACCAAAGGATCTCAACACCTTGATCAACAAGTCCCAGTCCACCCGATCATAAGCCTTAAAAAGATCCAATTTCAGAAGAAAACCAAAGTTAAGAGAGACTTGAGTGGAGTGGATAACCTCATGAACCTTCATAATTGAATCAAGAATCTACTTACCAGGAACAAAACCACTTTGCTAAGGAGAAATAATCTGAGGGAGAATAACCAACAAATGAGAGGTTAAAACTTTGGATAAAATTTTGTACACAGAATTACACAAGCTAATCGGTCTGAAGGAATCCATTGAATCAACTCCAAGCTTCTTAGGAATCAAAGCAAGAAAGCTCCTGTTAATCTCTTTAAAGAAAGATCTAGCTCCAAAGAATTCTTTAACATTGTTGATATCCGCACCAATAATATGCCAAAACTTTTGAAAGAAGAACATTGGGAACCCATTCGAACCTGGGGACTTATTACCTTCAAAAGAGAAGATAGTAGACTTGACTTCATCCAAAGAAGGGATAGCAATAAGAGCTTTGTTGGTAGTATCATTAACAATGGAAGGAATGGTTTCAAGAAGGATATTTTGATTCCCCACATCAAGATTCAAGTCTTTAGAAAGCAGAGATGAGAAAAAATTAATCATAGCTTCAAAAATATCTTTATCATTGGTGATTTCCCCATCCTCCACTTTAAGTTTGGATATTCTGTTAGTAGCTCTATTTTTTGAGGCAGATAAGTGAAAGAATCTAGTATTCTTGTCCCCTTCTTTAAGCCAAATAGACCTAGATCTTTGTCTATAGTATTCTTCCTCCTTAGAAATAATATTATGCATTTTGGAAAGAATGTTCTCCTCCTTATCCCTAAGCTCCACCGTCAACCCAGAATGTTGGATTATGTTCTAAATAATGTCAAGATCCCTTTTGAGCTGAATTTTAGATTTAAAAATGTCACCAAAAACATCTTTACTCCACGCCTTTACATTCTATTTAACACTAAGAAGTTTCTTAACCACTCTAGACATAGCAATACCTTGAATATTAACATTCCACCAATCTTTGATATGTTGATCCAGATTCAAATGATCAACCCACATCTTTTCAAACTTGAAGGGCGGGTGACCCTTTGCAATAATCTGATTAGCACTAAAATAGATCGGGAAGTGATCAGACCCAATCTTTGAAAGGGACAACAATGAATAACCAAAGTTTTTTAACCAGCATCAAGTGATCAGCACACAATCCAACCTATCTTGGATGAGGTCTTGACCAATCCTTATATTTGACCAAGTAAAATTGACCCCTTGAAGCTCCATATCAAAAAGGGCTTGATTATTAATAAAGTCCATAAGCTCCATTCTACCATCAAGATGACTCTGATTATCCACCCCACCAAACTTCTCATTGTCTTTTAAAGGACAATTGAAGTCCTCGATAATCAACTAGGGAAGCTCCTCGAAGGATTTTTTGTGATTTTCAACTTTTTTCCAGAATTGGGATCTACCAACTTTAGAGTTGGGGGCGTAACTAGTAGTAGCAACCCATTCAAAATCCATCTTAACATGAAAAAAGTTAATGCTATGGCAGTTCATATTTTCCATGATCATAGTCCCTCAAATGTGATTCTGATTCCAAAAAGCAATAACCCCTCCCGAAGCCCCTTCATAGCTAAAGCCAACCACCCCATTATTTTTAAAAATTCTAATTTTTTCCACCTTCTCTTTCCCCATCTTAGTTTCTTGAACAAAAATGATGTCAGGATTGTGGTCTCTTACCAGATTCCTAAGAATGTCTTGCTTGTGAGGGGCATTCAACCCTCTTATATTCCATGAAATGAGCTTCATTTCTTAACCGGAGTGTAGACTCCCTTGATAGTAAGTTTCTTACCATCCGCAATATCCTTCTTGCTTTCTCTTTCTTTGATCTCTTTGTTAGTATATCTACCTTGAGTTTTTTTTTGAGATCCAACATCTTCTTTTAGCTTGGACCCTCCATCTATTTTACTTCGAGTGGTGACACCCTTGGAACCCAGTGTGACAGGTTTCTTCTCTTTCTTTTTTTGTTCCTTCCCTTTTTGAATAGTCCAGGGCTCTCTATTCTCTACAGAGGGCTCATCTCCAACTACAAGATCTTCATCACTAGTACCTCAAAGAGTATCAAGAATAGAAGAAGAGTCATCTTCATTAGATTTAACATCTTCAATAAGAACTTTGTCAGCCGAGGGTCCAATCTGAGAAACATTTTCCAAAATAGGAACCCACACCACCATGGAATTGAGTCATCATTAGAAAGACCAACACCCAAGGGATTCTTAGGAGATTCTGAAAAAGCAGGAACCGCATGGTTACTCTCATTAGGGACAACATCCTTGTAGGAGATAGCAACCGAATCTGACACATGGGAACCTAGTTCAACCATTTCTCCCTCCTCCAACACTAGGAAATAATTAGAATCCACTTTCTTCACCGATTCTTCCTTTTTATTGCTATTATCGCCTTTAACTTCCTTCTAGACTTGTCTAGTCATCTTTTTAGGTTCCGAGTTTGCTAGCAGAGAAACCTTAGGAGTTTTCTTTGGGTAGTGTTTGGCCCAATGACCCATTTTATGACACACAAAATAGGAAAATGGAAGTGACTCGAAAATCACCTCCTATTTCCATTGACCCAGTTTAGAGTTGATGTTGATAACTGAGGGGAGAATTTTAAGCTATATTGTTACTTCACTCCTAATATGCACCTAAAGATGTTACCTCTAAATTTGTGCAAAGGGAAGTTAACAATAAAAGATACCCAAATTAGTAAAGTAGTATCACTACCTCATGAAGAGGACAAAACATAGAAGCAACAAAATGATCCTAACATAATAATTTGCATTTTATTGACAGAAAATATCTTCACAGAGTAATTCGAGAAAACAAACCATAGCAAATCCAAAAAATAAAATTATTGGAACAAAATCTTATATATAATATATGAAGTTGGGAAGCATGGATATAAGGAGAAATTGTCTAAGCTTGGGGGATGAATTTATATATAGAAGTGAAAATTTAAAATTGATAGAGTAGCTTAAGGGAAGGGGAAGAGAGGAGGCTAAAAGTTAGAGAGATGAGTATCTAGGAAGCTTTCAAGACTTATTTTTGAATTGTAACTATTTTCTTAATTACTTCCTTTAATTCACTTGCCTACACATTTTTCTTCCACATCCTAAACTTTTACTCTATCTTTTGTAGTGAATTTTTTCTATCTTTTGCAGTGAGAAGCTACCCAAGCGTTTTGGGTGCACGAGACAATAATAGTTATTTTGGATAAACTTTCCTCCAATAGTTATTTTGTATAAATTTTGCTTAATTATGTTCTGGGTAAATTATTGTTTGTTACCTATTTGGGGTTCATACACTCCCTATTCTCCAATTCTTTACATTGAAAAAATGTCTTCTCAATTGATTTCATTACATTATGTTGCCTTCTCATTTATAATTTTAAACACTTCTATTATGTTATGCTTAAATTATACTTACAAATTAAATGTCTATCGGCGTATCCCTTGCACCTCCATTGAATGCAAGTGCTAGTTGCTAGTGGTTTTATAATTTTTTCTATTAAAAATAATAATAAAACTATCTGAATAAACATCAATTAAAATCTCTAGATAAACATCGATTAATGACATTTATTAATGTAAGTAAGTGCAGTCACCACGATGTCCAACAACTTAAAAAACAATGCCCCAGGCCAGAATGTGTGCATGGCTGCTCACGCAGAGAGGACACTAGAAAATGGTTGAAGAATTTTCATCTACGCCTGTAAACATTATTTGGTGTCAAAATATCTTTGCCATTTTACCAAGTTTCTTTGAGGGGTTTTGCAAAATGAATTATTGTACTTGCTTCCACACTTTTCATGCGTGTTTGTAAGGCATCTCAAACTATAATATATGACAAAACCTTCTGACAATATTAATATTAAAACCTTGTTCCAAAGCCCCCACATCACAGGCAGCGAGGAGATGTTTGCAAAAGTTGAAGGATACAATTTTAAGCCTGTAATCTGAATTTGTCTGAAGGTTTTTATAGACATTTTCACCAAATTCTTTGAACAAATCCTGCAATCATTTATCCCATGAGATGGTAGGCCTTGAGGCGGTCTTGTCAATGTGTCCACATTTACAAACATGTTTTCAGAGCATCCCCAATGTAATATTTGATAGAGACCCGCTGTGTATGTTTTAAATAATGTTCATAATCTGTTTTGAAATCTTACATTTTGATACAAAAAGTGAGAGAAGCGCTTGAAAATCTTGCCAATACAAACATCCCCATACAAAATTCTCCTTTAATCCACATTGTCAATCACTAAGAGTGGTAATTAAACGTGGCGAAGAAGCAAGATGCAAAACCTAGACTATGGTATGTGCAAACATTTAGAGCCATTTGGTTGGTGGTAATAAATTGGAATAGTCATTATTTAATGCGGGAATTAAGTAATTTGCCGTTTGTGGCTATTTTTTGAATTTTCGAATAAGAAAATCAATCTCTATTTTTGGGCCAATGCTTTGATTAATTAATTCTAAAATAAACCTGCAATTCATTTTTTATTCCAGAATAAACTTTTTATGGATTCAAAATTACAACAAAATGTATAAGTTTTTCGGGTCCGTGTGTGAATGGTTAAGGGATTATAATCTTACTTTTTTATCATCTTATTTTTTTTAATAATTTTTTGTTATAATTTTTTTTTAATAATTTTTTTTATAATCTTATTTTTTAAAGTTAATAATACATATTTTAATTTAAAAATATATAAGTTAAAAATACATATGTATTTTAATTAAAAAATTAGTAACAAAAATGATAAGTTCAAAAATTAAAATTTGTAAGAATTTTTTTTTATAATTATAATTTTTTAATAAGTTAAAAATACATATTGTTTAAATTAATTAAAAAAATTTAAAATAATCCTTTTTCCAATTCCACATTATGAGATCCAAATGCAGAATAGACTATTCCAGCTTTTGTTCTGAAGATTAATTAATCTAAGAATAGGTCCTTATTCTAGAGTAGGCCTATTCTGGATAAATTAATTCCATGCATCAAACGGGCCCTTAGGGCACAAACTTACCATCTACTCGACAACTCGTCCAAAGCTTCAAGTGTTTTTGCCAAGCCAATGAGGCAAATGAAATTATTGCATTTCCTTTTGCTAATGTGGAAACCTTCATTGACCTGAATGTGGAGCACAAGCTTGGAATTTGACGGTGACCCCTACCTTGATTTTTTTTTTAATGACGGTTTGGTTTTGATTTTGTGTTTGAATAAAAAAATTAATTCTAATTTTTTAAATTAATTCTAATTTTTTAAATTTATGAAATTTATGATAAATTGTTTTCAATTTTAAATATTTTATCAATCTAATTAGTAATTCATATCAAATATAATAAATATTTATTTCTAATAAAATAGTAATAATCTAGTTATTAGCTCAAAATATATTATATACAAAAATGTCAAACTTATTAAATAAGTTTTTAAAATTCAAACATTTTATTTTAGGAAAACATATATAACAATATCTAACAATTTATTAATAATATCAAGTTTATAGATTCAATCATTATGGACCAAAAAATATTTTAAACTTTCATATATAGTCTAACAATAGAAAAATGACCAATACAACAATCAAATTCCAGACTTGTATGGAGCTTGGCGGTTGGAACTGATTACAAATCTCACTAAGTCAAAGAGATTTTATTTTGTAAATTCAATTAGATAAAAGTTTGTTTGGTTGTTGGTATTTTAACATGGGTTATTTTGTTTTTTTCATTTAAAAAAAAAAGCATTCTTTCAATGACATTGTATATGTATGGCAATGTTTTCTTTACACAATGAAATGTTAAGTGTGTCTTTTGTAATGTTGTGGGATTATGTGTTGGTTCCTTTTTGAGGTGTACTAGTTTATTTAGACAATTTTTTAATATTTTAATAAATATAACTTTTAATTTTTAAAGTTATTTTTAAAAATATTAAATAGTTTTCAATAATTTACAATTGTTTTAATGATTTTTTTTAAATAAAAAAATTAGTAATTCTGTATGTATTAAGGAAGATTAATTTTTCTTAATAACTTTTTATATTTTTTAGAACATTGATAAATTGATCTAAAAGAAATTTAAAAATATATAAATAAAAGTTATAATCTTGAATGGAGAAAACAAATATTTGACAATTATTGTTATAGATTTTCAAAAAAAAAATTTTGTGGAAACTTTGTGAATTATTGATTTAGGGTTTTTGAAAATTCTTAAGCATGCCAAAAATTATGTAGAATGAATGACAATTGGTATTTATTATATAATAGTTGAATACAGTAGTATGATGTTTAAATGGAGTATCCATTGAATTCAATTGTCAATTTAATAAAATTTGAATATTAAAAGACAAGTATAAATAACACTTTTTGAAAGGATTATATTTGTATGACTTATCTATATATAACTCCAAACTAACCACATGATTAGTTAGCTAATTCAGTTGCTCTAGAAAATGCATGTTTGGAGCCATAGTGAGAACTCTATTCATTTGTCTTCTAGTTTTTGCTAATCCATTAATGATTTCTTACTGAACTAAGACCCCCAATTAGCCTCAATATTATGGAAATTAAACTTGTTTAGAACTATGTTTCTACCCTTGATTCTTCTCATGTTTAGTCCCTATGCTTTAAGCATAAAACAAATCTATCCTCCACTTTTAACAAAAGGCAAGGACTCTAGCTCCATCGGAGCTCTTGTATATCAAAAGTAATTAATTGTTCAAACTTCAAGACTACTTTTAATATCTTCACATATGTTCACATGGTTAGATATGCTAATAGTCATGATGAATATGATATTTTATTAGTGGGCCCCACTTTTATCATAGAAACAACATATATAGTGTAAAAGTATGAAAGGAGTTGTTTAGTAAATTTTACAGACTTTGATCTTAATATTATGAAATGGACAATTATCATAGCTGACCACTTGAATATTATATATTTCATTCTCTACATATAGTGGAAGAGCATGGTGTAATATATGAGGGAACATGTTTTTTTTCAAAATTAAATTAGTCATCTCATGCCACATAAGCTACATCAGTCAAACATTTGGAATGCAACATTTGATACTAACAGATTACCACTTTTATATTTTCCTTCTTCAAACTTCTTAGCACTACGTAAGTATTTCGTACTACCTTAAAATAATGAGAGGGAAAATGCTTTCAAAAAGAGGATAGTGCCTCTAAATATTTTATTTCCTAAACATAATTTATACTTTATACATCAATATTAGAAAATCCAATTTTAGATATTAGGTGCCATTTCTAATTGTTTATTATATTTTTAATTTCATAAATAATTTGATTGTGCAATATTATTGAAATGAAAAAAATAAAAGAATAAACGAATTGTATGAATTTATTATTGTAATGCAAAATTAACTTTTTGTGACAATTTGAGGCAAAATACATAGGGGAAACATATAATGTAATTGATGAAATTGATTTAATTTTAATACATTTTCTACACTTATGACATACCCAAATCATATGGATACTCAATCGCAATCAAGTTGGTAGCAATAGGAATGTGTTGATTAGTTTTTATTATAAATAAAACATAATTCAATTGTCTTCAAGACATTATGTGTACTTGATTATACTTGATTATTTTATAGAAGGATCCCGAGATCCCAAAATACTCTAGTCAAAACTATTGTTATATAATAGTTATTTAAGTATTTTTAAAAAAACTTGTGGCTGCTAAGTACAATCTTCCTAAATGCATGTTAGGATTAAATGATTATTGTGGATTAAACTAGCACCATATAACTTAAAGTATAGAGAGATTAAAGTATATTAAATTTGTAAATTAATTTTTTGTGGAGTAATGCTAGTACTTTTCATCCATTCTAAGTTTACATTATATTTCTTTCTAAGATCTTGTGAGTAATTGATCTAACATGATTGAGTTACTTCAATTAATCTTTATCATAATGCAATTATATTTATTAGTTTCAAACATTATAATATAGAAATAAAATAATTATTATTGTACCTAGCCTTGTGAAAAGATCAAATAATAACTCAAAATTCATGGGAGTTTTTTGAATTTTAACCTTTCCTCCCAATATAATCCCTTACAAGTTATTTTTGGATCATTACATATTTTATATGCATTAAACTCAAATCATTCTACCAATGTCATAAGAATTTTTAGGTAGACTAACAAGGTGTGTAAAATGCAAGGGCATGTCACATAGTCCAATAAAATTATAATACAAGGCTAGATAAACTAGAAATAGGAGATTTAATGATTAACACAAACTATCTAAAGGTGATCTAATGAATCACAAGGAATAAACCACAAGGTTTAGAACTAATATCTATCGCTAGCATATAGGAACGCACATACACCAATAAAAATAACACAATAGAACACATTAAGAAATAAGATTTAATCCTAATCATCATGGCCATAAAAATAATACAAACCTCCCATAAACTATGATATCAAATAAATTTGTCCTTTTTTAGAAGCTAAAATATTCCATAAATAGAGTTGGGAATACTCTAGGATTAAAATTTTTATGAGCTCTCACTTTTCCCTCGAAAGATGTAAAGAGAAATGTGGAAAGAGGATGAAAACAAAACCATAACATATGAAGGCTATAATCCAAGAAACGGAAATTATTTCATGGAGCTAGGGTTTATACATGTGATCTATATATATGGATTAAAATTATTTTAATGTAGATGGAAAGAAGACATAAGGTTTAAAAACTCACAAACAAAGAATACAATAAAAATAAATAAATAAATTCAATGGAAAATGTGAATAGACTTAATAGTAATACAATAGAAAATATAAAATCAAACAATTTTTTTGTTATCTATCATGAACGTCAACTGAAAAAGAGATAGAACTCCTGTAAGACTTGAAATTGTAAAAATGATAGTTTTCAAAAAAATAATTCAACATTCCTCCTCAACTCATGGTATGTTATAAAAAAGCTAATTGTCATATTTACTAGCCCCTCTCTTAAAACATGCATATATAATATTTGCACCAACCCTTGAATGGTGCTTTGATAGGCCAAAATTACTTTTATAATATGAAAGGGGTTCTTTTATTTTTTTCCCTCATTATAGTGATCAATAGGTTTATCGTAGAACTATAATGCTCTTGCTAAAAACAACCTAAAAAGTAAAAAAATAAAATCTCTATATGAATATTCAGATAGAATATGTAAATCATAGTGTTGAGTTATTTTTTTCATCTTGAGGGGATTAATATATAGCATTGAGCTGCATACACTCTATTAAAAAAAAAAAAAAATAAATCATTTTAAGAGATTTGTAGTTGAATGATTCATTCTTGGCTTCTTAGTTTGTGATTATGGGTCAAAGTTCTTAAATATGTTACATGCATTTTCTTTAGGATAATTATTGCATAGCTTAAGTATTTTTTCATCTTATTATTCAATCTCACATAGTTCATTATATGATAAATAATAGATCTACATTTGAGTTAGAAATGAATAAAGCTATCCACCATCTTCATAATCCCATCAACCACCCTACAGAGAGAGAGAATGGAATTGTTGAGTTGATCCTTGTCATAGACCGACATAGTAGCAAAGCCTTCCATAATAGTAATTCTCTTTTGTATGTCATCAAGTTTTGAAAAGCGTCGGCCCTATTTTTTAGTTAAAATGAATGTGAATAATGTTTTGTCTTCTTCTTTGGTAGAAAATTGTTCAGAACTAAATTTTGAAATGGACCCTCAAGGCACTCTTCATTTTCATGAAAATGTGATCCCATCTTTGGCAATTCATGATGTCAAGAAGGGTGCCTTTCTAGACCATCTCTCTCCCCTGAAATTAACTGATGCCATTATAACAGATGAATTTCCTGGGGAAGATGTGATCTCACCCTCCTGCCACCATGTATTGGTCAAAGATGTCCACAATCTTGGATCACCCTTCTAAGAAAATGAACATAGTATATCCATTCTCTCCCGACCCTCCAAATTTATGTTATTTCACAATTATTGTCAATGGGTGGTAAACACACACATCCTCACCTAACTCTTTTTTCTTATTGGATATTGATGTCTCTAAATATATTTTGACATATGGGTAGTGATGAAATCTTGAGGTAGCCCAATCAAACCTTTCCATGAAATTTACGACCTACTATATATATTGATGACTTGTAAAAATGAACAACAAAAATCTAGGGAACATTTTGGAAATCAGTTATTTCTAAATAATATTGTAGAATGAAATGTCAATGATTGAATTAATCTTGAATGAAATTGTACCTCTTGTTAGAAACATTTCAATGTCAGCTCTCACTATGTCATTCACACTAATCAATTTGAGACTGGAGGAGAAGGAAGGAAGATGTTGTGTAGGAAAACATACCATGTCGAGTGCATTTTTTCCATGGCTTGCACAATACAATTCTTACCCTATTTGTCACCATGAACAACTAGCAGATGAAAAATATGGTTGAGGGTTGAGTGAGAATGGTATTGGTCCACCTCCTAAAGAGCATGAGGTTATGACTATATGGGGCTCTCTGGTGGTGGTTGTGTAGTTAGGAAGATTCTCCAGATCTCAATAGAAACATTACCAATAGTACCACAAATGAGTCCAACAGCTCAAAAAGAAACCTTTTGTATTATTTAGAAGAGTGTTTGTTTTAGATTTGGGTATCAAGGCAACAAATCAAGTTCAAGGAAAGCACAAAAACCTTTTGTATTTCTTGTGGCCATTTAAATAATCAAATTTGAGTCCTCTTCTAGAAATAATGGCGCATTCATATGATTTATAGCTTAGTTTTATAAATCATTTACATT
Source organism: Chamaecyparis obtusa (assembly GCA_027943335.1). NCBI lineage: Eukaryota > Viridiplantae > Streptophyta > Pinopsida > Cupressales > Cupressaceae > Chamaecyparis > Chamaecyparis obtusa. Next base: position 123,273 of record BSBK01011651.1, on the reverse strand, counting down.
TACATGTTGCAAAGTCTATATCATGGAAAATTTCTTTATTTGGTTTTATTGAGGGAGAAGAAAATTTAATTCCTAAAAACACATACAAATGGATGATTCTCATTGGTCTACTATATTTCTTATCTTTTTTTATTCATCTTGAAGATGTTGTGGGAACCCAAGCCTTACTAATTAAGAATTGTGGTGGCCTCTTCCCATTTTTCTTTCTCCCTTATGAATGATGTTAGCTCCATCTAATACTTTTGAAATACTTTTAATAGTTCAATTGTGGATTTTGAAAATATTTTCATATTTCTTTAGCCACTGAACATTGACATGCAATCTTCTAAAATCATCACAGCTATAAAATTGGCCCTAGGAACATGTAGCTACTAACACTATCATGCAAACAATTGATCAATAACTCACAACTATGGAAACTATCATGTAGCCAACTGAACACCAATATACAACTATGAAAAGTTGATGCACAAGAAATAATGACTATGCAATAGGTTGGCAAGAATTGTGGCTCTGGTACCACTATAATAACCCCTACCTTTAAAGTTTAAAATAACATGCATTTGTCAAATAGTTACATAGAACCTAGAACCAATCAATACCTATGATTTTTTTAATAGGAATAGTTGCACCACCTCTTAAAATCTTGGACATTTTAATAAGTAGTTTAAACATTAGCCTTTAATTAATGATTTCACAAATAAATGGCTTACTAGATCCCAAATAATGCTAGTATAATCAATCACTAAGTAATCAGATCATAATTTCCATCTATAAACAATGCTTGGATAATATTCTAACCTTCATAATCAAGGCCCTCAATTAATATGCCTTCAGGACTGGTGGATATGTTCAAGGCATGAAGTTTATGTCTATAATTAAAATTTATCATTTTTATACAGTTATCTTTTGACAATACCATAATTTTCAAGAACTTGAGTATTAGAATATAAGCAATGTAAAGTCTTACTAACAATATTAGCTAATGTGTCTAAATTCTGTAACTGTTCTGATGACAGGATGGAAGGAAAACAACTAGTTGGGGAATGGATGGGCAAGTGTCAGATCCTGTAGCATTGCTCTGATTGTATATAAACTATGAAATATTCTCTAAAGTTACCTAATTATTGCTCGAGTATATAGAAGCATGGTCTTCTTTGGTAGCATTTCATCCAGATTTCTTAGCCCTTGACTATTTAAAGGTAGGAACTAATGTTTCCATATCGCATCTATAAATTAATTTAGATCATGCAAAGGGTGTGTATCCTATAGTCATTGTTAACAAAATGAAAATTTTCAAGTTTATTCCTATTTTCTCATTGGTTGTTGAAAAAATTTCTCAGTAGTTTTTACTATGGATGTGTCTTCTTGCATTTTGGAAACTAGCAATTTGTTCTAGGACCCACATGCCTTTTTTATACTTCCACATTTCGCATACCTATTGAGATGTATCTAGTGCTAAAGAAAAACAAACTTATATGCATTGCTATGAGATTATCCTCTACTTCAAGATGTAAGGTTTTCTAAACCCTCTTTTCTAAAATTTCTATCATACTATTTGTTGCTTCATTTATTCTCCCTGTTCTATATCTAGGATATATTAATGGGGGTTTTATCTACTATTGTTTGTAATCACAAGACCATTTTTTTATAAAGGATCAGCTACAGATAGCCAAGCTGAGGAAGGTGCAATGAAAACTTTAGTGGTGATTATTCACCAATTGGCGAATATCGCTTGTCATTGACCCTTGATTTGGTGAATATATTGGCCATATGGGAATGATTATATCACCCCGCATTTATGAAAATTGGGTCTAATGCCCGGGATCATCGCCAATTGGTTTATGAAAATTGGGTCCAATGGTCAGGATCATTGCCAATGGCCGGAATCATCGCCAATGGCATATAATTTTTGGGGACCGTTAACACTCTAAAAAATTTTCATGGCTTTACCATTTTTCCTCTGGTCTTTGCAATGTTTTTCATGCCTCTAGCTCAAGCCCTAGTTCAAAAATTTAAAAAAACTAGTCGTTGCATAAAAAACCTTTTGTTTTACCCTGGCCCTGTTCTTATTTTAAAGTTACTTTTTCAGGCCACTTAAAAACCTTTAAGAGCACATGCTTTATATTCTTGGTCAGCCCCCGTTTAAATTCTTCCTAAGTTTTTACACCTGGCGGCCTTTAATTTTTCCCATAGTCCTCAGCGCCTAATTTTTTCCCTAAAGCCTAAGTCCTACGCTTTACTTTTTCCCTATGTTTAGGCTTAGCATTTCCTGGGCCCGACTCTGACACCATCTTAATCCTATGGTTGTCATTTGTTCGCAAGGGTTTTGTCAGAGGCTTGCAATCTTACGATGATCGTTGATTCTCTTTCATGATGCAACTCTTCAAACAGGTGGGTCCACTACTACGTGTACACAAATGGTAGCCTTTGACTGGTCCACATAATAGTGAGCTCGACATGTTGTCAGGTGGGCCTGATATCTCAATTAGAAGATTTAGGATCAATGGTTGGCGTATAAGCGCATGGAATCTTTCGGGCTTATGAGATCATGCACCGGCCGTTCGATCTTCTAGGTGGTATAATGTTCTCGGTAGGTCATAATTGCCAGGTTAGCATAGTTGGCAGTCTCTTATTGGTTGACATATGTTGTGACTAGGCAGTTGTCAGTGGGACCTGAGTTTTTGGCATGTCAGAGGGTCCTGACTCTTGCAGAAAATCAACTGTCAGTGCATGATCTGAGGGGTTTGTTTTGACACATAAGATTATCAGATGACCGTTGATTTCATATCCTGTCAGAGGATCTACAGAGTGGAGGTAAAAGGTTAATCTAATGGTTTTCTTAAGTTCTGATAGAATCTTTATGCTCCATGCGAACTTAAGACAGTCATTGATTTCATTAAAGGCAGTTCCAGGTTTTGGTCTAAGGTCTTAGCAGTTCTAATAAAGTGTTTAGTGGCCCGACAAATCTTTGAGGCTTCGCTCATTCACTAAGTAAGGTGGTAATGTTCTAAAAGGTTTAGCAACTTAGCGAACAAGCATTTGCATAATAGATAAATAATTTGGTGAAGGCATAAAGTAATCTGCGACTTGGAGGTATCCTTTAGTCGCCAATTCACTAAGTTTGGCTAGGGTCCTATTAAGTGATAAATCATAAAGACCACGAAAAAGAGGGATCAGATGATCATGACTTAAAGTTGATCGAGTTTTAAATATTGACTATTGATTCATTGCTGGCGCTATGAAACTAGCCATTTATTTTCAAATTCAATTTTTTGAGGGTTTCCTACAACCAGAAGGACTAAAATTTAATGTAGAAGCGATTGGAGCTGGTAAGAGATGATTTGTTTGTCATTGTAGTGTGGTCCAGGGTGTACCATGTTCATTTGCAGGGGTTTGTACTGTGTTTTTTTTGTGCTCAAGGCATGTTGTAGGTGGCCAAAAGGGTTGACAAATTTAGAATTCCGTGATTTGCAGTACTTTCCCAGAGATCTATCATAAGTGCAAATCTTTCTCAGGCATGGCCGACTGGTTTTCAGCCCCTGCATTTAATTTTTTATTGTTTCAGATGGTTTAGAGGGTGAAACCCTAATCCTAGTCATCCATAGCTTATTGCAACCTATTTTGGGTTTCCAAGATGACTAGGGGGTATATATTGTAGCTTTTTTGACTTAGTGAGGGTTCCAAAACTTTCTTTTTGGTCCTTGATTGTTAATGATAATATACTAAGCAAGGAGAGCCTGGATTTTGGGTCTGTTCCTTTGGCATTTTTTTGTTTGATAATGTATTGATTTTGCAAGTTTTAATGAGAATACATTTGGATTCCAATCTCATGTTTGTGCATGTCTTCTTGTTTTGTTCTTGAGTTCATATATGTTAATTTCACAAAGTGGGTTAGCATATGGTAAATAAAGAGTATTTTGAAATTATCTTTAAGTTCCTAACAAAGTTAGGATCAAAGTCTTTGAGGTAGTTTCAGTGAGTTCATGGCTAGATAAGGATTTGATGTCCTGATATGTGAGTGAGAGGGATAATAGGCAAAGCACTTATCCTGAATTCAAGTGTGTTTGAGTTAGGGTTTTTGGTTGATGTATGCTATAAGGTGACTCTATGCCCTAGGTTAAGGCAATGATCCCTTCTCTAGAGGTAGTCCATCATCATCAATCACACACACAAATTAAATGATAAAATCTTTCAATTAGTTTGTAAAGGGTATATTGGTATAATATTTAGTGATTCCTTTCAAGAAGTGAATCAAGGGTACACCCACCTGAGCATTAAGGCTCAAAGTGTAGTAAGATCTCATTGTGATCCTTGTTAATTGGCCCTCTTCCTTGTAGACTTTGGAGTGGTGATAGAGTGAAATTTATATTAAAGTTATCCAGCAAAGGATAAATCTACAAGTTGAAGATCAAAGGGAACTCCCAACAAAATGGTGACTCTATTGGGGAGAGTCTAGGGATAAAAGGTTGTTAAGTATACTCTTTTTTTTCTCCTGCTATATTCAGTGTTTTCTTGAGCTTTTAAGGATTTCCCACTTTAGTGGGTGGCGACTCAAAGAGGTTAGAACCAGTGCTATAGATTGAAAATCATGGAAAAAAAAGGAATACTAGGTCCTTTGTCAAAAAAAATTTGGAGGTCACTCTAGAACAATTACCTAGACAAGAGAAGAAGAGTTGGATTAGGAGGAATGGTGAGACTACTAGTGCTCCCATAAGAGAGTGAAGAAATACCAGAGGTAGAGCACCACATGTTTCCTCAAGTGAGGAAGGTTCACAAGATAGAGTTTCTAGATCAAATGGTGATTGCTCTAAAGATAAATTTTATGATACCCCAGAGGCTGTATTTCAAGACAAGGGTCCATTGCCTGCAGGTCAAGATGAACAAGCCAGAGAGATGGGTTTTGAGATTGATTTAGATCTTGATGAGGATAATTTCAGAAGGGACCCATGAGACCAAGGCAAGTGCATTTCCCATATCAGCATCCTACTGATGTGGAAGTGTCATCAAGCTCTGAAGACAACATGATAGATCCACATGACCTAAATGAACTTAGGTTGCAGTTGGCAAAGAAAGATGCCATATACAAAAGGTTACAAGAGGAGAGAGAGGATAAAAAAGTAAATGCTCTATTGGAAAGGCAGTCTCTTTTAAGAAAAATTAATGAAATGAAGGAGAGAAACAAGATGCTTTCTTCTGCTCCTAAGATGTTGCAGCATGATGTTTTTGGTGATCTTGAAGCTCTAAGAAGTGAACAGGAATGCTTGTTGCAAGACCATGAGTTTGATGAAGAAGGCCCTATGATCAGACAAGTGCAAAGTTATGCTCCTTTTCCTAAGGGTAAGAATGGACATTATATCACTAGGTCTCCTATAGTTATTAATGAAAAAGGAAAGTAGAAGATGGCGGGTGTCCAAATAAGAAAATCAGTGACAATACCAAGGATCCCACCACCTAAATCAAATAGGGAGATAGAGATAGAAAGAAAAAGAAAAGAGGATGAAGCTGTTGCTCAAGAGTTGGAAAGAGCTAAAGTTGATGCTGCTATTGCAGAGAAAAGAAGAAAGATCCAGTTCTTGAAGGCTTCATCAGCTAATGTTCTTGGCCCTTCTACTACTGAACTAGGTATGCCATCTATGAACACTACTGTTCCACTTAGCAATGCTACTACTAGTAATATAATTCTTAATGTATCTACCAAATCATTTGTTGTTCCTAATAGACAATCAAATGTGCAAGTGGGTGGGAATGTAGATAAAAATAATAATTCTAGTGGGAACACTAGTTTAGGATTTCAAAGAAGACCTATGCAACTAGAAGGCTATAGGCAAATTAGTTTTGATGGGATACCAGGCTACCCAAATGCTTTTCCAAATGATATAAGAGATAAGGTACCTAAGTTTACTGGTAATAATGCTATTAGTTGTGAGGAGCATCTTAGGCTATTTGTTGATATGCTTAATGATTATGAGGTGGAGCATGAGGATGTAGTCATGAAATTATTTGTTCAATCTCTAATGGCAGATGCTAGAGATTGGTTTAAGAGACTTCTTGATAAATGTATTGATACTTGGGATTCCTTTGAGAGATGCTTTAAAGAGCAGTATGGTGACAGGCCTAATGCTAGCTTCATGTTGAATGAATTCAATACCATAAGGAAAAATCAGAATGAGTCTACATTTGATTTCAATATGAGATTTCAAAAGGGTATGCATAAGTTGTTCCAAGTTATGTGGTTAGATGACAATGTTTGTCTAACTACATAATTCAATGCATTTGATGGAAAGATGGGTTATTTTGTGAGGGACAAGGAACCAAGAACTCTTAGAGATGCTTTTAGGATTGCTATTAATATTGAGAACAATATGAAGATATCAGAGAAGTTGGGTGGGAAGAGAGATGACCCTAAGTTGTTTGGAGACAAGAAATACAAAAAGGAAAATGATAGGAATGTTGGAACTAGGAGGCAAGAAGAAGATAAATAGGATAAGGTGCTTAATGCATTGAAGGATTTGAAGGTACCTACAAATAGGAACATCAGTGCTCCTACCAATGAAAGGCCTCAATTCAACAACAATTTCAATAAGCAGAATAGATTGCAGAACTACCCCTACAACACCCAATGGAAGGATGGCAAGCCTGTTGTCCCTACTGCAAGAGGAAAAAATGACAGAGGTATCCCCAACCCTCTACAAAAAGTTTCAATAAATGTCATGGAGGACATACCTTGGTGTGTTGCATGCCAGTCCCCTCATTCTACAGAGCATTGTGTGGTTGCACATTCTATAGCTGCAAATCAAGATTGTGGCAATGAGGAGATAGATCAAGAAGAAGATCAAGATGATGTTGGATGCAACATGGTTACTTCATATCTAGGATATGAAGATGATTCTAATTTTGATGAAGAAGTAGATGTAAATAGGAAGAGACACACTCAGGCCCTTTTTCATCAAGAGGTTTTTTCTGATAGTGAAGACATTGATAAGAAGACATGTAACATAAACTCTTCTTCTAAACCAGTAAATTTAAGAAGACCTTCTAGAGAAGAGATGGATAGGATTACTATAGAAATGATTGCCCAAGTGCAAACTAGAGGCATGGTGGCAAGGGATACAAATGGAAAAGCTGCAAGAATGTTTATATAAAGTGCCAACTCCGGAGAGCCTAATGAGAACAAATCAAAAGGTGATCACATGGTGAAATTCAAGAATGTAAAAGGTAAGAATTGTGAGCCTAGGGGAGTTGGAGTTGAAATATTTTCTAGTGAGATTGAGAAGCCAGTTAACACAATGGTTAAGATTGAAAAAATGAGGGTGGCCAATACACCTAATGTATCAGATAAGAAAAAGTATACTAAGGCAATGCAGATTGAGATTCCTCACTCTGCTCCTATTGATATGTTAGCTGTATTGTCCCAAATTATAGTTAAGGTTCCATTGTCATAATTGTTGAGGATCCCTAACCACAAAGACAGAGCTCTTGCATGGGTGTATAATGTTCAAAATAATGATGTTGCATGCAATGGATCTTAGGATAAAGCTTTGAAAGGCGTTTCTGCTTAGGGAACTGTATCTCAAATTCCTCCTATATATTTGGACAGCTCTGTCAATGCTGGCCTTGAAAACATTGATCCATTCTTTTTAAGTGTCCTTGTGAATGGAATGAAATTAAGAAATTGTATGATTGATAGTGGTGCCTCTAATATTGTCATGCCTTTTAAGATTATGGAAAAGTTGGGCCTTAAAGTTGATATAGTTGAAGGTAGATGTTGTGCAATGGATCAGAGGGAGGTACCAGTCATTGGGACTATCAATGCAATGCCATATAGGCTGGCAGCATATCCAGAGAAAGATTTAGCAATGAGTGTTTTGGTGGTGGACATCCCTCCTCATTATGGGATGCTACTATCTAGAAGGTGGAGTGCTTCCATGGTTGGAAGTTTATAGTGTGAATTGTCCTATTCCACTTTCAAGATTGATGATCAGTTTGTCAAGATTGATCGAGAACCAAGAGTATGCCACATGATTGAGAGAGGTATTGATAATGAAAGTAAATGTTTTGTGGATACTGATATTAATGCTTTTAGGGTAGAGATCCCTGTACTTGAGAAGGAACCTATTTTTTCACCTATCTCTATTGAGGTAAGTGTTAATTCTGTGAAGGGTGATTTGTGGGTGATGTACTTTGATGGTGCAAATTGCAAGGATGGAGCAGGATTAGGTATTTTACTTATCTCTCCTAATTGAAACACCTACAAATTTTCTTTTCACATTGAATTTCTTTTGTACCAACAATATAGCAGAATATGAGGCATTTTTGTTAGGAATAAGGTTGGCACAAAAGCATGAAATTAAATGCATAAGTGTTGTTGGTGATTTCGAGTTGGTGGTGTCCCAAGTCAGGTCAGTATATGCTTCCAAGAACAAAAGGTTGAAACAATATAGGAATGTAGTTTGGGATTTGATTGAACATTTTGACACCTTCAATATTGAGTGGAAGGGTAGGAGTAACAATAAGATGGCTAACTTGTTAGCTAATATAGCAATCAATCCTAGTGATATTACATTTACTAGTATCTCTAAAGTTGAAATTCAGGCTAGGCCTAGCATACCAGACAATGTTTAGAATTGGAAAGTCTTTGAGGATGACCAAGACATCTTGAAATTTATGAGTTGTGAAGATCAGTATCATGGTCAGGAATTAGATTGTTCAGCTCTAATTGAGACTATAGAAGGAAAGGAGGTTGTCTTTGGCAATGAAGTTATTCAGCTTAGAACTAACAAAGTGCCCAAGGTGCTTGTTGTTTTAGAGATTGCCTTTGATAACCAGGATAGAGTTCAAAAGAATATCAAAAGAGATGATCATGTTGATTTAGAGGAGATAAAGCTTGGAACACATGAGGCACCTAAGAAGGTATACATTGGTAGGGATATGTCTCACAATGTGAGAAAATCTCTGATTGAATTACTAAGAAAATTTAGGCATGTTTTTGCATGGTCATATGATGACCTAAAGGTTTATAGAGAAGATTTATTTTAGCATATTATTCCATTGAAAGAAGATGCTAGACCTTTCTGGCAAAAACAAAGGCCTATTAATCCTACTTTAGCACCCAAGATGCAAGAAGAACTAATGAAGCTAAGAGATGCTGGAATTGTCAAGCCTATAAGGCACTCTTCTTGGGTGTCAAACCTTGTTCCTGTGAGGAAGAAGAATGGTGACACCAGACTTTGTGTGGACTTCAGGAATTTGAACATCAGCTCATTAAAGGATAACTATTGTCTGCCCAATATGGAAGCTATGTTGCAGAGAGTGACCTGATTAGAATTGATGTCTATGATGGATGGTTTCTCTGGTTACAATTAGGTAATTGTAAAAGAATCAAAACAATTCAAGACATCTTTCACAACACCTTGGGGGCCATATGTTTATGTGAGAATGCCTTTTGGTCTCACAAATGTTGGTGCAACTTTTCAGAGGGCAATGGATGTTGCCTTTTCAAATTTTATTGATGATTTCCTTTATGTCTATCAAGATGATTTAACTGCCTATTCCAAGAAGGAAGAAGACCATTATACTCATTTAGAGAAAATATTTGTGAGGGCCTTGGAATATGGCATTTCATTAAACCCAAGGAAATGTGCATTTGGTGTCACTGAAGGTAAGTTGCTTGCCCACTTAGTTGGGAAGCAAGGAGTGAGAATTGACCCTAAGAGGGTAGCAGCTATTGATAAAATTCAGAGACCAAAGAATGTTAAAGGGATTAGTCCTTCTTTGGTCAAGTTAATTTCTTATGGAGATTTGTAACAAACTTTGCTAAGGTCACTAGACCTATTTCTAAGATGTTCAAGAAAGGATCTGCAATCAATTGGGAGGGTGAGCCTGATGAGGCTTTCAAAAATATCAAGCAGGCTATCAAAGATGCACCAATGCTTAAGGCACCTGATTATAATATCCCAATGCACATCTTTTCATTTGCATCTTTTCACACTATTGTTGTAGTTTTGTTACAAAATAATAAGGATGGTTTTGAGCAGCCTATTGCATTTTTTAGTAAATCTTTGCAGGCTGCTGAATTGAAGTATGACATAAATGAGAAACAAGCATATGCACTTGTGAAGGCAGTCAAGGCTTTTAGATGTTATTTGATGGGAGCAGTTGTGATTGCTTTTGTCCCAAGTGCAGCTATGAAGGATATTTTCTCACAGTAGGAGGTGTCTGGAAGAAGATGCAGATGGATCAATAGGATTCAAGAATTCAACATTGATATCCAAATTACCAAATTGTTTAGAGGACAAGGATTGGGAAAACTGATGGCTCAATCCAATCTTGATGCAAATCAGATAAATCATTTTGAAATTGATTATACATGTGATATGGATGATTGTGTTTGGTATCAAGATATCATCTATTACTTGAGAAACATGAGATGTCCAGCAAACATGGATGACAATAAGAGGAGGACATTGAAATTATAGGCCATCAAGTATGTAATTGTGAAATGTAAATTGTATAAGAAGAATTTGGATTGCATACTGTTGAAATGTGTAGATGAAAATCAAGCTAACAAGTTGTTAAAGGAAATGCATGAGGGAGTTTGTGGTGGGCATTATATGGGTAAAACAACTACTCATGAAATCTTGAGAGTAGGATTGTGGTGGCCCACAATCTTCAAGGATGCAGAGCAGTTGGTAAGGAGATGTGATGCTTGTCAAAGGTTCTCTGGTAAGCTTAAATTTTTAGGTAATGTGCCATTAAAACCAATAGAAGTACAGGCTCCTTTCCAGCAATGGGGAATTGATTTCATTGGGGAGATACCAAACAAGTCAAGTGGAGGAAAATCATGGATCTTAGTTACCACTGATTACTTTACAAAGTGGGTAGAGGCTATACCTACAAGAAATGAAACTAGTAAGGTGGTAACTGATTTCTTGTTGAACAACATTGTTACAAGGTTTGGTTGCCCTAAGAGAATAGTAAGTGATAATGCAATGTGTTTTAGGTCTGCTGAATATAAGGACTTTTGCAAAGGTTTAGGAATTCAGATTTCTTAATCCTCACCTTATCATCCACAGGGAAATGGACAAGCAGAATCTACTAATAAGAGTTTGATTAAGATCCTTAGGAGGATTCTTGAAAAGAATAAGAAGGCATGGAATTCAAAGCTTCCATTACCTCTATGGGCTGATAGGGTAACTGTGAAGAGGGCAATTGGTTGTGCACCATTTGACCTAGTATATGGAATACATGCAAGAATGCCTCAGAATAATCTACTGGAAATGTATAAATTTGTGCAATTATATGATGATGACATAGATGATGAGATGTAGTTGATGATTGAGGACCTCATTAGGTTGGATGAGACTAGAAGAGAATCAGTTGCAAGAAATGCCAAATTGTAGTTGTAGGTTAAGAATTTGTATGACAAGAAGACTACTAAAAGAAGGTTTAAACCTAGTGATTTGGTACTAATTTGGAATGCCAGACTGGAAGATAAAGGAAAACATAGTAAATTTGATCCACCTTGGCTAGGGCCATACCTAATTCATGAAAAATGGGGCCAGGATTCATACATTGTGAAAGAACTGAATGGTAATGTTCAAGAATTGCCTGTTCATGGACAATTTTTGAAAAAATAATTCTTTCGAAGTATTCTATCTTCCATGAGCAGTAGTTAGGTTGTGTATATATGTATAGCCTCATAAATTTTGTAAAATTTCTTGCCCCTATCCTGTTTTGTCCTGGCCTCTAAGGTTTTGGTCCTGTTGCTCTTTGTTGTCAGTCTTTTCCAGTGGGATGGTCTACTTTAACCAGTGATTCTAAGTCCTTGCTATGCTTGTAGGAGGCATACATCCCCAGACATAGCCACTGTTAACACTCTAAAAAACTTTCATGGCTTTACCAGTTTTCCGCTAGTCTTTGCAATGTTTTTCATGCCTCTGGATCAAGCCCTAGTTCAAAAATTTAAAAAAACTAGCCATTGCATAGAAAACATTTTGTTTTACCCTGGCCCTGTTCTATTTTTAAAGTTACTTTTTTGGGCCACTTAAAAACCTTTAAGTGCATGTGCTTTATATTCTTAGTCGGCCCCCATTTAAATTCTTCCTAAGTTTTTACCCCTGGTAGACTTTAATTTTTCCTATAGTCCTCAGTGCCTAATTTTTTCCCTAAAGCCTAAGTCCTGCACTTTAATTTCTCCCTATGTTTTGGCTTAGCATTTCCTGGGCCTGGCTCTAACACCATCTTAATCCTATGGTTGTCATAAGTTCACAAGGGTTTTGTCAGAGGCTTGTGATCTTACGATGATCGTTGATTCTCTTTCATGACATAACGCTTCAAACATGTGGGTCCACTACTATGTGTACACAAATGGTAGCCTTTGACTGGTCCACATAATACTGAGCTTGACATGTTGTCAGGCGGGCTTGGTATCTCAATCAGAAGATTTAGGATTGACGGTTGGCGTATAAGTGCATGGAATCTTTTGGGCTTATGAGATCATGCACTAGCAGTCCGATCTTCCAGGTGGTATAATGTTCTCGGTGGGTCCTAATTGCCAGGTCAGCATAGTTGGTGGTCTCTTATTGGTTGGTGTATGTTGTGACTTGGCAGTTGTCAGTGGGACCTAAGTTTCCATCATGTTAGAGGGTCCTGACACTTGCAAAAAATCAACGGTCGACGCATGATCTGAGGGGTTTGTTCTAACAAATGAGATTATTAGATGACCATTGATTTCATATCCTGTCAGAGGATCTATAGAGCATAGGTAAAAGGTTAATCTAACGGTTGTCTTAAGTTCTGATAGAATCTTTATGCTCCATGAGAACTTAAGACAACTATTGATTTCATTAAAGCAAGGCCCAGGTTTTGGTCTAACATCTTAGCAGTTCTGATAAAGTGTTTAGTGGTCTGACAAATCTTTGAGGCTTCACTCATTCATTGAGTAAGGTGGTAATGTTCCAAAAGGTTTAGTGACTTAGCGAACAAGTGTTCACGTAATAGCTAAATAATTTGGTGAAGGCATAAAGTATTCTACAACTTGGAGGTATCCTTTAGTCGCCAATTTGCTAAGTTTGGCTAGGGTCCTATTAAGTGATAAATCATAAAGACCACAAAAAAGAGGGATCAGACGGTCACGACTTAAAGTTGATTGAGTTTTAAATATTGACCACTGATTCTCTGTTGGTGCTATGAAACTAGCCATTTATTTCAAATTCAAATTTCTGAGGGTTTCCTGTGACCAGAAGGACTAAAATTTAATGCAGAAGTGACTGGAGCTGGTAAGAGATGATTTGTTTGCCATTGCAGTGTGGTCCAGGGTGTGCCATGTTCATTTGCAGGGGTTTGTACTATGTTTTTTTTGTGCTCGAGGCATGTTGCAGGTGGCCAAAAGGGTTGACAAATTTAGAATTCCATGATTTGCAGTACTTTCCTAGAGATCTATCATAAGTACAAATCTTTCTCATGCATGGCTGACTGGTTTTCATCCCTTGCATTTAATTTTTGACTGTTTCAGATGGTTTAGTGGGTGAAACCCTAATCCTAGTCATCCATAGCTTGTTGCAACCTATTTTCAGTTTCCAAGATGACTAGGGGGTATATATTGTATCTTTTTTGACTTAGTGAGGGTTCCAAAACTTTCTTTTTGGTCCGTGATTGTTGATGATAATATACTAAGCAAGGAGAGCCTGGATTTTCTATTTGTTCCTTTGGCATTTTGTTGTTTGATAATGTATTAATTCTATAAGTTTTAATAAGAATACATTTGGATTCCAATCTCGTGTTTGTGCATGTCTTCTTATTTTGTTCTTGAGCTCATATATGTTAATTTCACAAAGTGGGTTAGCATATGGTAAACAAAGAGTATTTTGAAATTATCTTTAAGTTCCTAACAAAGTTAGGATCAAAGTCTTTGAGGTAGTTTCAGTGAGTTCATGACTAGATAAGGATTTGATGTCCTGATATGTGAGTGAGAGGGATGATAGGAAAAGTACTTATCCTGAATTCAAGTGTGTTTGAGTTAGGGTTTTCAGTTGATGTATGCTATTAGGTGAATCTATGCCCTAGGTTAAGGCATTGATCCCTTCTCTAGAGGCATTCCATCATCATCAATCACACACACAAATTAAATGATAAAATCTTTCAATCAGTTTGTAAAGGGTATATTGGTATAATATTTAGTGATTCCTTTCAAGAAGTGAATCAAGGGTACACCCGCCTGAGCATTAAGGCTCAAAGTGTAGGAGGATATCATTGTGATCCTTGTTAACTAGCCCTCTTCCTTGTAGACTTTGGAGTGGTGAGAGAGTCAAAGTTATATTAAAGTTATCCAACAAAGTATAAATCTACAAGTTGAAGATCAAAGGGAACTCCCAACAGGGACAATATTTTTTTAACATTCACCTATAATTTCAAAGCGGTCCCAAATGGATGGCCTATATTCACAAATAGTTATATATTTTTTTAGGCAGACCCAACTTCGCTAGCCATTTTACGGATGCGTGTCTCAAACTGATTGATTTTTGCCAACTTTATTAATATTACCATGGTATTGGACGACCCATAATCGCCTAGGATATAACACTAGACATGTTATAATTATGTGAGCTTCACCAAATATTTGGACATCGACCTAATACCATCCACCCAATTCACCAATAATGATTAGTATAAATACATTCATACATCAATGTTATTGTACACAATTTGGATTGGTTCAATTTGATCGATAGCAAAGTTCAGACTATTGAGTCTTGACTGCTTTGGTGAATCATGAGTGTGACTGAATTTTTGGCAAAGATAATTGATTATTATTCTACGACTACGTAAACATTGTATATTATAGTTCTATTGTCATTTGTCACTTCTTCAACAAGTAAACATTTTTTTTACATTATTTTTTCATTGGTAGGTTGGTAGCCTTTATTTCGTTGAAGAATTGAGATGTCAAACAAGAATAAGGGTAAGGCTCTGGCATATGGGGAAAGCCAAGAGAGGCCAACAAAATGTAGAACCTTATCATCATACTTTGGTCATGGTGTTGGAAATGTTTCTGGCCAAAATCGGGAAGTTACTTCATCACAAGAAGATTTTCAAGATTCACAACCTGAGGCTGAACCTACGTGACATATTGAAGAAGTCAGTGAACCTGATATCTCAGATCATGATGAACTTGAAGGAGATTTTCAGTTAAATACCCAAAGTAGCCATAATGATATAATCGACTTGGATGAGACTGAGAATGTTAGAGAAGATGATGGTGCGGGGAAGAAAAGAAAATACAAATCAAAGAATGATAGAATGTGGGATCTGTCGAGGAATTTTCAAATAGGTATCCATTCATTGAACCAATGGATAATCCAATTGAAGGGGAGCCTCTGGTAGAATGCAGATGTAAGATTTGTAGTGAGATAAATAAGAAGGAAAAGAGGTTGCAGCTAAAAATTGACACCATAGAGAAGCATATGGGTAAAGTTTATGAAAAGAAAACCATAGATGGAGTTCAAAAATTAGTGATAAGATGGAAAACAAAGGAGGAATCTCAAAATGTTAGGAATACAAAATTATATGAATTTCAACATAATATAAAGACGAAGCCTAGTGAAGTTAAAGGCTCTATTGAAGCTTGTTTTGGAAAAGCATTGGAAGTAGAACTAATAGGAAAAGTTGTTTAGTTAAGTGTTGTGTTTAATATTTTGAGCAGAGGGTGTCCTATGATAGACTACCCATCATTGAGTGCTTTATTACACTTTCTAAAATTTTGTAACTATCCTGACAGTCACTGGTTAGTAAACAGTGCATGGGAATGGGCAAGTTGTCTTGTTGAGGTTGAAAAAGAGGATCTTAAGACAAAAATTAAAGAGTCAAATTTTATTGCATTGTCTTTAGATGAGGTTATAGTAGTAGACAATACTTCCTGGGTATGCATGCATCTTTATACTGTACAAAATTTTGTTTGCCAATGTCATCTACTAACTATTTCTAAAATGAGGGATAATGTGACAGAGGAAAATTTATTTGAACAAGTAAAGAGTTATCTAATTGAATATGGAGGTATAGATGACATGACCATTGCTAAAAAGTTGGTGTGTGTTGGAGCGGATGGAGCTTCAGTAATGCAAGGCCACAGGGGTGGTCTTTGCACAAGGATACAATATTCTTGTACACCCTATGTTAGTCCCATTCACTGCATGGCCCACAAAATGAATCTATCTTTTGGAGTTGTCAGCAAGCATGCTCCAGTACAAAAAATTAAAGCTTTAATCAAAGAGTTCTACCAATACTTTTGTCAAAGTCTGAAATGATTGAGGGAATTTCAAAATTTTTTTGAAGGACTAATCGACGGGAACAAGCTTCTCAAGGATAATTATACCAGATGGATCTCTTTGGATGGACTAGCACATTGAGTTTTTTTAGAATATCAATCGTTGCTTGGTCTAATGAACTTAAGTCATGATGAAGCAGGGTAACTAAAATTTCCTGCACTACTAGCAATGTTAAGTAATGTAGAGACACTATTAACATTAGCAGGTCTTCTCCCCATGCTTGAGGAAATGAGAAATATAATGAAAAAGGCCTAGAAAGAGCTATGTATATTGCAGAATATGTTGCGCTATGTAAATTGACATGATTGGCACTCGATAATCTCTATGAATTATGTGTTGATGATGTAAAATTTGCCAGCTGGCTGAAAATCATAGATTTGGACAATCCTAATAACTTTTTAAAAATTGGTTCAAAGGGGGAGTTATGTGTAGTAGTTCACGGAGTTGAGATACCAATGCACTACTTTTCCAAGATCGAGTCTGAGGAACCAGGAAAGAACCCCAGGAGGTGAGTATCAAGTATTAAAAGGGAAGACTTTACCAAGATCATTGAGTCTATAACAGCTTTCATGAAGCACATTTCCTTTCATCTTTTCACACAAATTAGAGAAAGATTCCCTCTAGTCAAACTACTTGAATCTATGGCTATTGTGTTTCCTTGATATTGGAATATGAATAGTCTGAAAGATTTTAAAACTAAGCTACTAACTTTGATAGATCATTTCTGCAAAACCAAAGAGTTAAATGGAGTAACTCTAAATGGAATTTTAGATGCAAATCATTTGAGAGAGAAATCAAGTCATTTTTCATAGACAATGAGGGAACAATATAATATTATGTAGAACCCTCATGAAGATGGATCAGTATCAAGGCTTTCAAAAAATCTAACTGAGAGTGAATTGTCGACTGATTCAATATCAGAATATTTCAAGCTTTCTTATTTATGTCTAACCATGATATTGGGGTCAGTGGAGGATGAGAGAGTTTTCAATTCTTTGGGATTCGTAAAGTCAAAGCTAAGAAACAAACTAGACAAGAATCTGGAAAATTGCTTGAGGCTCTATACATCCAGGTATGAAGTCAATACTTTTCCTTACGAAAGGGCACTAAAATTATGAAGGAAGAAATGTCAAAGAAGAGGGATGGGAAACATTTCAAACCAAAGTGGGACTGGGGGTGGGAATGTGAGAGGTAGTTACAATGATGTTAGTGACTCATTTACTGGTACTAGTCCTTCTAGCGGTGAACATCAGTTAAGCAGTGGTATGCAAAGTGAAAAAAACAAATTGAAGAACCAAGGAAGCTATGAAGTTGATGACGCTGAATCCGACGATCTCAATGATGATATGATGTGGCAACTTGAAGTTAAACCTTTGTAGAAGTAGTAGATCCTAGGTATTTATCAAGCTTTTTCTTGAAGTCAACTGTCAGTTTCTGTATCTCATCATCAATCATGCATAATAGCATATTCCAATGTCAAAAACATGAATGTGGTTCATAATGTCATCAAGATTCAATTCCATAATTAATAATGGTTTTCATTTGCATTATTCAGCTCATATGGTACAATTCTTGTAGATTTTTCATTATTCTTTTTGACAACATAGCAATTCATATGTTACAATTCTTAGAGTTAGAAATACTGATTCTCATTAATTTAATTACAAATATGATACAATGGCTCAATACAGCTCTATGATTCTATTTACAAAATTCAATACTCAATACCCATTGGGAATTCGGCACATTGCCCAATTTCAATTTCATTACCCTAACTCTAAGCCAATGACCCTAATTTCCCTTTTATAGAGATGTTATACACTAACTTTGCACCCTTGTTTCAAGCTCTCGTATTCTTTATAACCTAGTATAACATGGGAATCATCTCTAGGTTGTGGGACCTATGCTAACTAAGATGAGACCTCTAGGTTCTAGGCTAGTTCCTCTTGGATAATCACCTTAATTTTCTTCTAGACATGAAAAGTAAATCTTGAGGGGAAAAGGGATAGATGGAGTACTTGAAAGGGAAAATGCTTGAAAGCAAACTACCTACTAGGTGATACACTAAAATTAGGGGTATGAATTGCAGCATAGAGGGATAGAATGAATGAAAGACTTAGGTCTAGTAGGTCACAACTTACTAAATAGGCTTGCATAAGTGTTTCATAGGAGGGCCTGAACATAAGACACAACCTATGACCTGCAAGAAGACATTCACTTCTACAACTCGGTGTAGGATTGAGACAAGACTATTAGGAGGCTAAAGTATACCCACAAAAACATCTAAAATAGGTCAAACACAATAACACACACAATTATAGAAAGTAAGAGGGATCAAGAACCCTAATTTATCACTAAAAACATGCATAGACTTCAATTCATTAAGAGATGATCCAAACAAGGAAGCATAGGGGATGAAGAATTGTCACAAAATACCTTTGCAATATTTGAATTATCAATGAAAGATTTACAACTATATAAGCCAGAGGGTAGAAATGATACCACAGATGACCCTTAAGAAAAGTGAAATTATTTTACAATTCTCCAACTCTGGGCTCAAAAGTTCCAAAAATACAATATATACATCTCCTCTAAATTGGCAGGAGGAAAACCTAACTAGGGTTACATATTTACAATAGAATAACAAACCCTAAATCAATCAAGTCTGATCATAAATGTTACTTCTGCAAATATCTCAACTGATCAGATACTCATCTTTGTGTGCCCATCCCTATACTAAAATAAACCTGCAAACAAGCAACCTCAGTTCACCAACCCTCCTGCAACCCGGCGTTGCCATCAAGGCTCTAAATCTGATCATACTTCCCTGGGAACAGTACCATTTAAAAGCTGGCACCAACACTTTCTAGCATCTGCTAGTGTGAAAATGTGGCACAGTACCCTACAATGTTGGCCAATAGTCATCTCCATCACCCTCTCAACCATAACCATCCTGAGAATTTAATTCTTGAGCTAATCGACATCATGCATGGCCAAAATGAGCAAAACCTTATCAAAAATTTCATAGGAATTTTGAATTTAAATGCTAACGGCTAGCAGGTCTAAAATTAAAACACAACCATCGATCTCATATATTTCTCGACAGATGAACAGCCATGATACACTGAGAAAACAACTTAAAATCCCCCTTTGATAAGTCAAAACCATCGTGGAAGTCAACAGCCAATCAAAAGTGAGCAAATCAGCATCTCTGACAACCATGGACCCACTGCAACTGAGATTCTAATCTAACGGCGGGCACATGATCTCATAGGGTCAGAAGATTCTATGAGATCATACAACCACCATAGATCTTAGCCTTTCTAACACATCCATAGACCCTCTGACACAGTCCCACTGATAGATCCAAGTTGTCATCTGGCCAACCAATGATGAACGAGCACATTAGAAACTGAGGACCCACTTGACAGAGCCCGTAGATAAAGTAAGATCAATAGCCATCACATGGTCACATGCTCGGACACAAAGCCTATGGACATATGCTAGTTTTCGATCCTCTATAGATGTTAGAGCCTCTAACTATTGAAAGGGCATGGTCCCACTGACAAGAGATGACTCATTAGCATGTGGACCAATCAGAATATGCCACCTACGCACACCTAGTAGTGGACCTTCCCATTTGAAGAGTTATGTCACAAAGGATAATCGACAATTGGTGCATAATCTCATGGCTCTGACAAAATGCATGAGATCATACACTGGTTGTTGTATCGAAAAGGTGTCAGAGGGCCGGGCCTAGGAGACATAAAGGCTAGAAGCATTAGAAAAGATTAAGCGTTGGGACTTAGGAAAAATTAAAGTGCTAAGCGCTAGAGACTTAGGGAATTATTAAAGCACATGGACCCTTTGAGACATTAGTGGCCGAAAAGGTGATGAAAGAATATAACAAGCCAAAGAGATTTTTAGGGTTTTCTGCTTGCAACGGCTAGTTTTATGAATTTTTTTACCTATAGACTAGAGAGTTTAAAGGATTGCAGAGGCCAGAGGGTCTGCAATGAAGCCATGAAATTTTTAGGGATGCTTGGCAGGGTTAAAATAGGGACCTGGGGATAAATTTTAGCCAAATTTGTATAGAATAGGAAAATTATGGTAACATTTTGGTGATTTATGCTGGATGTTAGCCTGCTAGACATTGATTAGTGGCCTATAAACAATCCATTGGGCATGGGGTCACTACAGGAACACAAAAATTTGATAGAGACCAACTGGGACCAGAGAGACAAACTTGTGCACATGCACTTCTTGAAAACCAGGAAACTAAGCTAGAAAATAGGGAAAGAAAGCAGAAAAGCACATATTAAGTAGAATTACAGAGAGGGATTAACCTCAAAGTAGGGCTTCAAGTGGAAACCATTTACTAAGATAGGCAAGGTATCTCCTTCAGGAGTTGATAGTTGGAAAGAATTAGACCCCTTTCACTCTATTATAACAAATGGTCCACCCCAAAATGAGTCAAATTTTGTATGTCTGGAGAACTACATCTCCAATCTTGAAATTTCTGACCCTATCTCTCTTGTCAAAACTTTTCTTTGTTTGAATCTGATGGAACTCTATATCTTGCATTGACTTGTCTCTGAGTTCTTCTAGCTCCATCAACTAAGTATATCTGATCTGCAAGGGATCTCCTTCATCAAATAGGGCATACTAAGTAGTCAAATTCAAAGCTAGTAATTCAGTTGAAATGGACAACTTAGCCTCTTTGTCATACACTAGCACATAAGGAGAATTCCCAATGATCTTCTTTGGAGTAATTCTATCTAGCCATAATGCAGACCTAAGTTTAGTATGCCAATCCCTCTAGTTGTCTTGTAGAGCTTTCTTGATTATCTTAATCAAATTCTTGTTTGTTGATTCTGCCAAACACCTTGGGGGTAGTAATTGGAACTGGTATTTAGATAGATTCCATTCTTGACTACCCACTTTGAGACTTTGAGGCCTGTGAATGCCAATGCATTATCTAATATTATAGAATCTGGAATGCCAAATCTGTGAATTATATCATCATAAAAACTTAAGATAGCACTCTCATTTGATTCTTTTAAAGCAATTGCTTCTATCCATCTGGTGAAGTAATCAGTTGCAATAATTATCCATTTATGGCCTGCACTAGATGGAGGATTGATCATGCCAATGAAGTCTAAACCCCATTTCATGAAGGGTTGCTCTGTTCTGACTAGTTGTAGGGGCAAGGTTGCAAGCCTTTCTTTTCCTACAAACATGGCACACTTGATGCATTTTCTCACATACTCATGACTATCCTTAAAGATAGATGGCCAATAGTACTCGGCCCTCATGATTTTAAAAGCATTAGTCCTAGGAGAGAAATGACCTCTAGAAGGTCCATCATGAAACTCAAATAGAACATCAGCTATCTTTTCTGAATCTATGCATCTTAAAAGGACACCACTATGATCCTTTCTGAAAAGAACTTCATTTATCAGCACAAAAGGAATAGATTGTAACCTATAATACCTTCTTTTTGCTGAATCTAGGCCTGTAGGACATCGTCTTGTCTTCAAGTAATTGATCATATTAGGCAACTAGCTTGTTGCCTTGGCTTGTTCTTCTATAGAATGCACCACTAGAGATGCATCTATTTTCTCTAATTTATTTGAGCTTTCATCCCCTGCCAATGGTCACAAAGACCTCTTCCTCTAACCATCTTGGTAGTTTGGACATCTATGTCATATTCCATCACCTTGGTGATCCAACCAGCTCTTTTCTCATTTAGGTCTTTGGAGAGCAAAAATTCTTTGACGCTTGGATGAGTAACTTTCAAGTGTACCTTGCTATGGGTCAATAAATATCTAAACTTTTTAAGGCTCTTTACCTAAATGAGTAAATGTTTCTCTACAAAAGAGTATCTCTATTCATACTCTTCTAAACCATTTCTAAAGAAAGCAATAGGCTGCTCCAATCCATTTGAATTTTCTTGAGTCAGCATTGCAAATATAGCATCATGACCTCCATAAGCATAAAGGATAAAATCTTTACTAAAATTTGGGTTTAGGATAGTAGGGGCTTCTACTAAGGACTCTTTGATAGCTTGGAAATTAACTCTCCCTTCTTTGGTCCAACTAAAAGCTGAACTCTTCTTTAACATGGCTGTCAAGGGCTTGAGTAAATCTGCAATGTTAGGCAAGAACCTCCAAACAAAGTTAATCTTTCCTATGAAAGATTGGATAATTTTCTTATGATGTGGTAATGGTAGCTCTAGGATGGCTACAATTCTCTTAGGATCTACTGTGATCCCTTCTTTGGATACTACATATCCCAACAATTTTCCTTCATGAACTGCAAACACACATTTCTTGGGATTAAGAGATATCCCAAATTCTCTACACCTTTCAAAAATCTTCCTCAAATGTTTGATGTGGTCTACTGCATGCTTAGAATAGATAGTTATGTCATCCAAGTAGACTAGTACAAACTTGTACATGAGGCTCTTAAAGGCCATATCCATTGCCTTTTGAAATGTAGCACCTGCATTTGACAAACCAAAGGGAATCTTTTTATAAGCCATAGTTCCCCACTTGGTTGTAAATGTAGTCTTATATTGATCCTCTTCATTCACTAAGATCTGATTATATCCTGAATAGCCATCCAATAATGAAAATCTCTCAGATCCAGAGACATTGTAAGATTTGTTCCATAGAGGGTAAAGGATGGTGGTCCTTTAATGAGGCTTTGTTAAGATCCTTGAAGTCAACACATAACCTCAACTCCCCATTCTTCTTCCTAATAGGAACAAGGTTGGAAACCCAACTAGTATGCTTAATGGGGTAGATGATACCACTTTCTATTAGTTTGAGTACTTCTTTATGCATAAGTGTCTCATGTCTAGGATTAACAGGCCTTTGCTTTTGCTTCACTGGTTTGGCATTAGGTTCTAATTCAATAGTGTGTTGAGGAAGAGTAGGATCAAAACCTTTAAGGTCTTCAAATTTCCATACAAAAACATCACTGAATTCTTTGAATAATTGGGTATAAGCTTGCTTTTCCAACTCAGTGTTCACTTTTCCAAATTGTAAGCTCTTCCCTGGTTCCAACTCTAGTTCAACACAATGTTCTTGTTGAACTACCAGGCTAGCTTTGCTTCTCTTAACTTCATCATCCTTGTTGAAGAAAGTCTCTAGGGTAACAAGACCTCTAGGAATCTTATTAGATTTAAGTTGTATCACTTGATCACCATAATTTTGTGATAGCCTATCTTGATTATTCTTTGAAAAGACATCTTCTTCAAACAAGAATTGCAAAATTTGTTCATCATTGTCAAACACCTACCAATTGACATCATTATCAAGAATAGAGGGTCTAACAATCACTTTGATATGCTAGATCTGTTTCTTTTGAAACACTATTTGGAATGTCATACTAAGATCCAATAGCAGCTCACCTATCTACATTTTGATTTAGCTTCCTAGGGATAGCAATAATATTGAAAGCACAAAAATATTCAATTGCATCCCAAACTCTATGTTTGTATACTTTCAAAGTTTCATTCTTGGTTGCACTTATCCCTCTCACTTGGCTGAAAACTAATTCAATATCACCATAAAATTTTAGGGCCTTAAGCCCTCTTTTTCTAGCCCACTCTAGTCCATTGACTAGGCTTTCATACTCTGCAGTATTGCTAGTGCAGGAGAAACTAAATCTAAAGGCAATATAATACCTTTCTCCTCTTGGGGAGACTAGCATGGCACCACCACCTGAACCATGCCTACTTCTAGCTCCATCAAAAAATAGTTAAACTTGAATGCTTTGATCCTCTGAATCAGTGTCTTCTTTGAGAAGGCTTGGTTCTATGACTCCACTTTCTTGTATCAAATAACTTACCAAACCAAAATCCCAAATGAGATTTTCTTGGGCCTCTAAAGCTCTCTCATCTAGAAAAATATCAGGGATACTCTCTATCTTTGTGCTTGCTTCACTAATAGTTTGGAAGTCACTATCATGAAATATAGGACAGTTTACATTGATGGTGTTGGACACATATGGTTCTATATGGTGTGTTGCTAATAGTTCTGATTTAATGGTAACCTTGGTCCCATACCTTGTATGAAATAACATGTGAGACCAATTAGAAGATAGATAACCTCCTATCTTGGCAGTAAACTCCCTTGACAAACATATAGCGAAT
Organism: Chamaecyparis obtusa; assembly: GCA_027943335.1. Taxonomy (NCBI): domain Eukaryota; kingdom Viridiplantae; phylum Streptophyta; class Pinopsida; order Cupressales; family Cupressaceae; genus Chamaecyparis; species Chamaecyparis obtusa. The sequence continues at coordinate 98,787 of BSBK01011651.1, read as the reverse complement.
AATGTAGGGAGATCTATGATATATGTATCAAGGAGGATTGAAAAATTTGGACTAGCATGCAGGATTAAACTGGTATCCTTGGCCACACCTATAGTATTGACTGAGGATCCATCAAGTTGTGTTACCTTCTTTTGGAAGGGTTCATACATTAGTCCTAAATGGTTAGCTACTTTCTTAGGCATCATAGTGCTAGTAGCTCCACTATCTACCATACAATTATGTAGTAAAGATTTTCCAATGATTAAAGATACATGAAAGGGATGTGGCTTTGAATTTCTACCTTGAATGGAATTGGCTTGGAGTTTCTACTTGGAGCCTCCTTCTCCTAATCAGTGTTAACCAACACTGGCTTTGTAGCTTCTCTTGCAGGTTGAGGAATTGTTACTTCTATCATGGCCTTCTTCAAAATTTTAGGTTGTCCTAGAAGATCCAAAGAGTCCCACATGGACATGGTGACATTAACCTTCTTCATGTTGTCTACAATATTAAAAGGTGTCATAGTGTGTACTCTTTGATGTCCTTTCACTATGATGGGCTCCACTTCTTTTGGAACTTGGCCTTCTTTGCTTGTAATGACAAGAGCCTCCTTAGGTGTTATGGGAGTAGCTTGCTAGAGTGGCTCTATAGATGTAGTGGCTTTGGCATTAGAATCTACTCTCTCCATGCCTTGAGCTCTTCTCTTTTCTCTTGTAAAAGAAACAAAAGAAACTTCATCATTGACTCCATTGAAGTCTACTTGTTCCCAATTGAAAAGAGCAGTCTCATTATCTTGTGGTTCTTGCTGAGGTACTAATCCAATGGTTGAATCCTTTGATTGAGCTTGTGAGGCATTTTGAACCATTAAATCTTGGTTCATCCATCCATTAGAACATGTAGCCTGATTGTGAGGCTGATTACAAGGAAACCACCATTCATTATCCATAGCCATATTGTTTTGACTTGAAACCATATGCCTCATTGGATTTTTAGAATTGACAGGTGCAGGGTTATATGGTTGGAATGGTCTCTGATTAAAACTTTGTCTTTGTCCTTGATACCCTCCTTGGTATAGTGGCCTATTTTGCTAATAAGGTTGTCCTTGATTTTGATATTGCTGATTAGGACCTTGGCCTTGTGGTTGAAATGATGGTCTGATTCCTTGACCTTTTTTCTTCAAATTTGTAACCTCTTTAGTCAAGCTCTACAACAAGTTTGTCATTTCTTGCTTATTGCTTTCTTGACTATTCTTTATCTCTTGTAACTCTTGAGAGAAGCTAGCTATTAGCTCTTGACCACTAGTACTAGCCTAAGGTGCTAATATAGTGGGAATAGGGGTAAATGGGGGTACTTGGGTAGGTGAAATGGGTTGAAGGCTAGGAAAAATGGTCATTGGTGGCCTTCTTTGTATCATGCCTGCTTGGATCAAACAATTTTCAGCCCTGACAGCTATGTCAAAAGCCAGGGGTAAAGAAGTACCACCCATAGACTGGATCACGATAGAAATATGACCATTCAGACTTTTCAAGTAATAGAGGAAAGCATGGTCAGCTGATGGTCTTACTGAGACTAGAATACTATTCTATGTTTTGTGGAATCTACTATTATAATCTATCATTTGCTCTTGAGGGTCTCTCTTAATAGTTGCTAACTACTCAAATAGAGACAAGTTATCTGATTTATCCTCAAAATAGTTACTTAATGCATCCCCTAACTCATCCCATAAAGTAATGGAACCAACAGTTAGAGTTCTAAACCATTCAAGAGCCTTACCTTTTAGAGAGGCTACTAATAATTTTGTGGCCACATCTTCTTGAGTAATGTTGTGTATGCTGCAGATGGTGGTCACATCTCTTATGTGTTCAAAAGTAGTTGTTTGTCCTTCACCTGTGAAATCAAGTATACTCTTAAGTGCCACCAAAGGCACATCATGATGTTGAGCAAAGGCCAATGGGCTACCCTGATTAAAGGGTGTAAATGCAAATGGTCTAGCCATTGTAGGCACTGGAATCTGAAGATTAACAACTATATGAGCTGTATTTGCTACTAGATTTGAATCCTCTTATAGATCTCTGGTTAGAGATCTGCCTCTTCTTCTGGAATGAAAGGGAAAAAGTCTCCTTTCTAAAGTATCAGGAGGTGTTGATTGAACTCTCCTTGCAGGGGATGTTCTTTGAGTTGACCTACCTTTCTGACTTCTCCTTGAGGGAGCCTCTAAACATTTAGTGGGCTCTAAACTTCTAGTCTTAATATTTCTCATAAACTTTAAACAAGCTTGGCCTAGATCTTTGAAATCAGTGGAGTCACCAAATATACTTGATAGAACAACCTCTAAAGGCCTGTACTATGCAATTTGTATATCAGAGATAGCATAATCTTCAACAATGAACTTCTTGTGTAGTCCCACCGGGCATGCTAGAATTGTTATACACTAAGTTTACACCTTTGTCTCAAGCTCTTGTAGTCTTGATAACCTATTATAACATGGGAATCATCTCCATGTTTTGGGATCTGTTGGTTGTGGATTATTCCTTTTGATCTTCAACTTGCAAATTTACACTTCGATGGATAATTCAAATAAAATCTAGACTCTATCACCACTCCAAAGTCCACAAGGAAGAGGGCCAACTGACAAGGATCAAAGGATCCTTCTTCTCTTTGAGCCTTAGTGCTCAGGTGGGTGTACCCTTGACTCACTTCTCTAAAGGAGTCTCAAAATGATGCCTACAATGCTCAACACAAGTCTATAAAAGGTTTATCAAATGAATGTTTATGTTTGTGGTTGTTAACCATGCATACCTCAAGAGGAAAGACCAATGCCTTATCCTAGGGCTCAGAGTCACCCAACTGTATACCTCAACTAAATATCTCAAATCAAACACAATGGAAACTAGAGTTAGTGCTTTGCCTATTACCCCTTTCCCTCAAGCATAAGGATATCAAATTCTATACCTAGCTATAAACTCACTAAATCCACCTAAAAGGCTTTAATCCTAACTTTGTTAGAAACTCATAGATGAATTCAAAGTACTCTTTGTTTACCATACATTAACACACTTTGTGACATTAACATATATGAGCTCAGAGACAAGCAAGAAGACATACACAAGATGCAAGATTAGGATTCAATGGTGTTTTCATTAACAAATCTAGAATCAGCATACAATTAGAATAACACCAAGACAAGAGAAAATCACAAAACCAAACCTCTATCAGTATAATACAGTCAAAAACTAGGGACCAAAAAACAACAATGTTTTGGAACCCTGTCAAAATTAAAAAAAAAACAACTTATACCACTAGCCACCTTGGAATTCTCAGAGAGAATGTAACAAGCTACAGATAGCTAGGGCCAGGGTCTCAACCACCCAACATGCCAAAAATTACATCAAAATTTATTACAAGGGTAGGAAACCAAGCAGTCCAGAGAAAGAAAATCTCAAACAGATCTACAATCATGAAAATCCACAAGCCAGGATAGAGAACTAGGAGCTGCCATGAAAATTAGTCAAGTCAGCCACCTACAAACACCTCTAGAGCCAAGAGTGTAATCATTCCTCATGGTACAAATCCCTTTGCAAACAACCACCAGGCACCTTGGACCACACTGCAAATCACTTCTCACCAAACAAGGTTTCTTCTACATTCAATTCCATAAAAATATGGTACCCTCTGTCACTGAAAATTCCCAGAAAATCAAACTTGAAAATGCAACGGTTACATACATTTCATGGGCCCTATGTTCTCTAGCCTTTTGTCCCATTCACGCAACCGCGCAGTCATAACTCACTGCTATAGGAAATGGGCTCAAAATTTGCATGGTCACATGATCGCAAGGCACCAAACTAACCCTTACGATCATGCGACCGCGGTCTCCAAGCCATAGTCAATCAGTCTCTACACAGCCCTCGGCCACTTCACTATCACAACCTGGCAACCGCAACAAATGGATGGTTAGTCACATGATCCCATAGCCCAGGGATGGGCTATGTGAACATGTGACAACCCATAGATCTCAATCTTGCCACAACTACCACCACTAAGTCCTCATGCAAATGTTAGTCACATGATCACATAGCCTTGAAAAAGGCTATGTGAACATGCGACTAACCATTAGCATTCACTGCCGAACGTAGCCCCACTCTATCGAGTCAGTGCAAATACAGACCCCACATATTTGGTGAACTAGTGACCAAAGAACTTCTACCAATTCACAGAATACTTCCTGCCTCCGCAAAAGAATCTAGGGATCCCGCGACTGCCATTCACCAAGTCACCAAATGAAATGGGGAACCGCCAAACCATCTCGCAAATACACGACAAGACAACACTTTATCAGCATCACCAACTCTCTTTTGTCTGGGCTACCAAAACCAAGACCCCACCTGGGCCTACCTGATGCCATGTGTCACACCACCACATGCTACAACTGCTAAGAAACCCTCACCCAAGCCCATGTTCAAACTCTCCTTCCCGCTAGCACTGACCAACCAGAAACCACCGCGCGTCCACCTGCCAATAGGAGCCATCACCACAATCACCATGGACATGTGGTGCCCTGTCACATGATCACATAGCCTGGAAGTGGGCTATGCAAACATGCGACAGCCTGCTACATTAACCACCACCGGTTAACACCACCACAGGAAAACTACCACCGCAACCACCATGGAAACTGCCACCACACAACTCCACAACTATGAACAAGGACATGTGTCAGCCGGTCGCATGATCACATAGCTGAGAGAAAGGCTATGTGATCATACAGTGGCCAACCCAAAGCCACCACATCACCACCTCTGTGACATGGAATTGCAACCAGACCAATCTACTGACAGGACCTCCGAGGACACGTGGCAAGTGGTCGCATGATCACATAGCCAAAAGTAGGGCTATGTAATCATGCGATAGCCTATTATAGGCTACCACATGTCCACCTCTGAGACCATACCATAGAAGCCAAACCCTTTGGAGGATCGGATGGTTGTCATAAAAGCACATAGCCCTGACAAAACCTTTGTGCTTTAATGACAACCGTTGATCTTCTGACACATCAAGACCCGCTGTGCCTTTGAAAAAATAGGTCCCACCACCATCGCACTTGTGCACTTAGCAAAGAAGATTGCCAGGTAGCTACACAAGACACGGGACCCACATGGCCATGTGGCAAGTAGTCGCATGATCGCATGTCAGAAAAGTCTGACATGTGACTATGCGACAGCCAATAGGGAAGAAGCCTTTGAAAATTCAGGCCCACCAAATAGAAGCAACGTTGGAAAAGATAAGATCAATCATAGGTGCATGATCACATGGGTAAGGAATATTCCATGCAATCACACACCAACCATTGATCTCCTCCCTTTGGCCCCGCACGGTCGCACTTGCGTGGTTAAGACAAAGAATAAAGAGAGCCGACAGAAAAGAAGACAGGCAAGGTCGAAAACACATAGTTTTTTCTATGAAATATCGAAAGCACACAAAGTTTTCAACATGACACAAAGGCAAACAAAGAAGTTGAAAACAACACGGGTTTTTATGTAGGCCAAAAAGCTTGAAAACAATGTAGATTTTTGAAAACACAGTATGTTTTCGACACTGTGGCAGAAATTTGAAATGCCTCCCGCGGACCTTAGAATTTGCAAATCTTTTTGGGTTTTGTGGATTAGGAGATGCAGTTTGAACCAGGGCTAGGTGACAACATAAACTACCAGGGGCAGGACATGCATACCATGAAACACTAAATATTTTCATCGCAAGTCAAGACTGAGATTGCAGGCACGACAGGACAACAAAACAAAAACATTGCAGGGAAAAGGTCAATTACAAAGGATTTTGCAATGACAAAAAATTGACCTAACAGTGGCTTTGTCTAGGGATGTATGCCTCCTATAGGCATAGCAAGGACTTAGAATCACTGGTTAAAGTAGACCATCCCACAGGACAAAAATGCAAAGACCAAGGAACAAGCAGGGCAAGACCAAGCAATCATGACCAGAAACTGACAGACCAGGGAAAAATAGGGTAGGGGAAAGAAACCTATATATAGAGATTTACAAGATGTACAACCCTAACTACTATTCATGGAAAATAGAGTACCTTAAATGAACTACTACTTCAAGAACTATCCATGAACTAGCAACTCTTGAATATCACCATTAGAATCCTTGATGATGTAAAAATCTTGGCCCCACTTCTCATGAATTAGATATGGCCCTAACTAGATGGGATCAAATTTATCATGTTTCCCATTATCCTCCAATCTGGCATTCCAAACTAACACCAAATCACCAAGCTCAAATTTTCTATCAATAGTCTTTTTATCATATAGATTCTTAACCTGCAACTGCAATTTGGCATTCGTTGCAACTGATTCTCTTCTAGTTTCATCCAACCTAATGAGGTCCTCAATTCTCAACTACATCTCATCATCAATGTCATCATCATACAACTGCACAAACTTGTACATCTCCAACAAATTATTCTGAGGTATTCTAGCATGAATTCCATACACCAGGTCAAATGGTGCACAACCAATTGCCCTCTTTACAGTCACCCTATCAGCCCATAGAGCTAATGGTAGCTTTGAATTCCATGCCCTCTTATTCTTCTCTAGAATTCTCTTCAAGATTTTAATCAAACCCTTATTAGTAGATTCTGCCTGACCATTTCCTTGCGGATGATAAGGTGAAGAATTAGAAATCTGAATTCCCAAACCTTTGCAAAAGTCCTTATATTCGGAAGACCTGAAGCACATAGCATTGTCACTCACTATCCTCTCAAGGCACCCAAACCTTGTAACAATATTATTCATCAGAAAGTCAATTACCACCCTGCTAGTTGCATTCCTTATAGGTATAGCTTCTACCCACTTTGTAAAGTAGTCAATGGCAACTAAGATCTATGAATGTCCTCCACTTGACTTGTTTGATATCTCCCCTATGAAATCAATTCCCCACTACTGGAAAGGAGCCTGAACTTCTACTAGTTTTAATGGTACATTACCTAAAAACTTAAGCTTACTAGATAATCTTTGACAAGCATCACATCTCCTTACCAACTATTCTGCATCCCTGAAGACTGTGGGCCACCAAAATCTTGCTCTCAAGATCTTATGAGTAGCTGTTTTACCCATATAATGTCCACCACAAACTCCCTCATGCATCTCCTTCAACAATAGATTAGCCTGATTCTCATCTACACATTTCAATAGTATGCAATCCAATTTTTTTCTATACAACTTACATTTCACAATCACATACTTAATGGCCTGTAACTTCAATGTCCTCTTTTGATTATCATTCATACTATCTAGAAACCTTATGTTTCTCAAATAGTAAATAATATCCTGATACCAAATACAATCATCCATATCACATGTATAGTCAATTTCAGAATGATTTACCTGGTTTGCATCTAGATTAGATTGGGCCATCAGCTTTGCCAATCCCTATCCTCTAACCAATTTAGTGATCTGGATCTCAACATTGAATTCTTGGATCCTATTGATCCATTTGCATCTTCTTCTAGACACCTCCTACTGTGAGAAAATATCCTTCACAGCTGCACTTGGCAGAAAAGCAATCACAACTGCTCCCATCAAGTAACATCTAAAAGCCTTAATTGCCTTCACAAGTGCATAAGCTTGCTTCTCATTTATGTCATACTTTAATTCTACAGCCTGCAAAGATTTACTAAAAAATGCAATAGGCTACTCAAAACCATCCTTATTCTTTTGTAACAAAACTGCAGCAATAGTGTGAAAGGATACAAAAGAAAAGATATGCATTGGGACACTATAATTAGGTGCCTTTAGCACTAGTGCATCTTTGATAGCCTACTTGATATTCTTGAAAGCCTCATCAGGCTCACCCTCCCAATTGATTACAGATCCCTTCTTCAACATCTTGAAAATAGGTCTAGTAACCTCTGCAAAGTTTGTCACAAACCTCCTCAGAAAATTGACCTGACCAAAGAAAGACTGAATCCCTTTAACATTCTTTGGTCTCTGAATTTTATCAATTTTTGCTATCCTCTCTGGGTCAATTCTCACTCCTTGCTTCCTAGCTAAGTGGCCAAGCAACTTACCCTCTGTGACACCAAAAGCACATTTCCTTGGGTTTAATGAAATGCCAAATTCCAAGGCCCTCACAAATATTTTCTCTAAATGAGCACAATGGTCCTCTTCCTTCTTGGAATAGGCAGTTAGATCATCCTAATACACAACAAGGAAATCATTAATGAAATTTGAGAAGGCAACATCCATTGCCCTCTAAAAAGTAGCACCAGCATTTGTGAGACCAAAAGGCATTCTCACATAAACATATATTCCCCAAGGTGTTGTAAAGGTTGTCTTGAATTGTTCTGATTCCTTAACAATGACCTGATTGTAGCCAAAGAAACCATCCATCATTGACATCAATTCTGATCTAGTTACTCTCTACAACATAGCCTCCATATTGGGCAAATAATAATTATCTTTCAGTGAGCTAATGTTCAAATTTCTGAAGTCCACACAAAGCCTGATGTCACCGTTCTTTTTTCTTACAGGAACAAGATTTGACACCCAAGAAGAATGCCTTATAGGCTTGATAATGCCAGCATCTCTCAACTTCATTAACTCTTCTTGCATCTTGGGTGCCAAAGTAGGATTAATAGGCCTTTGCTTTTGCCAGAAAGGTTTAGCATCTTCTCTCAATGGAATAACATGCTAAAATAAATCCTCTCTATAAAGCTTTAGGTCATCATATGACCATGCCAAAACATGCCTAAATTTCCTCAATAATTCAATCAGAGGTCTCCTTACCTTTTGAGATATATCTCTACCAATGTACACTTTCTTAGGAGCCTCATGTTATCCAAGATTTATCTCTTCAAGATTAGCCTGATCTTCTCCTTTGATATTCTTTTGAACTCTATCTTGGTTGTCAAAAATAGTCTCCAAAACAACAAGCCCCTTGGGCACTTTGTTAGTTCTAAGCTAAATGACCTCATTGCCTAAGACAACCTCCCTTCCTTCTATTGACTCAACCAAGGCTGAATAGTCAAGTTCCTGACCATGATACTGATCCTTGCATTCCTTAAACTTCAAAATATCATTATTCTTATCAAAAACTTGCCAATTCTCAATATTGTCTGGTATATTAGGCCTAGCCTAAATTTCAACTTTAGAAATACCAGAGAATGTAACATCATTAGTATTGATTGCAATATTGGCCAACAAGTCAGCCATCTTGTTGTTACTCCTATCCCTCCACTCAATATTGAAGGCATCAAACTGCTCAATCAAATCCCACACTGCATTCCTATATTGTTTCAACCTTCTATTCTTGGAAGCATACATTGACCCGACTTGGGACACCACCAACTCAGAATCACCAACAACACTTATGCATTTTATACCATGCTTTTGTGCCAACCTCAGTCCTAACAAAAAAGCCTCATATTTTTCTATATTGTTGGTACAAAAGAAATTCAATGTGAAAGAGAACTTGTAGGTGTTTCCATCAGGAGAAATAAGAAAAATACCTGCTCCTGCACCATCTTTGCAATTTGCACCATCAAAGTACATGACCCACAAATCACCCTTCATAGAGTCAGCACCTACCTCAGTAGAAATAGGTGACAGAATATGCCCATTTTCAAATACAAGGATCTCTGTCCTAAAAGCATTTACATCAGTATCCACAAAACATGTAGTTTCATTATTTATGTTTCTCTCAATCATATGGCATACTCTTGACTCTCATTTAATCTTGACAAACTGCTCATCAATCTTGAAAGTTTCATAGGACAAATCACACTATAAACTTCCACCCATGGTAGCACTCCATCTTCTAGATAGAAACATCCCATAATGAGGGGGAATATCCACCACCAAAACACTCATTGTTACCTCTTTCTCTAGATATGCTGCCAACCTATATGGCATTGCATTGATAATCCCAATGACTGGTACCTCCCTCTAATCCATTGCACAACATCTGCCCTGCACTGTATCAACTTTAAGGCCCAACCTCTCCATGATTTTGAAGGGCATGATAGTATTAGAGGCACCACTATCAATCATATAATTTCTTAATTTTATTCCATTCATAAGAACACTTAAGAAGAATGGGTCAATATTTTCAAGGCTGGCATTGACAGAACTGTCCAAATATATTGGAGGAATTTGAGACACAATTCCCTGAGAAACAACATCCTTCAAAGCTTTATCGTAAGATCCATCACATGAAGTATCATTTTTGTGAGTATTACCAACCCGTGCAATAGCCTTATCTTTATGTTCAGGGATCCTCAACAATTCTGACAATGGAACCTTAATTGTAATTTGTGACAACACAGATAACATGTCAACAGGGGTAGAAGTAGGAATCTCAATCTACACTGCCTTAACATCCTTTTGCTTGTCTGACATATTAGGTGTATTGACCACCTTCATTTTTTCAACCTTAGCTATTGTTTTAACTAGCTTCTCATTCTCACAAGAGATCTTTTCAATTCTAACTCCCTTAGGCTCACAATGTTTACCTTTTACATTCTTTAATTTCACCATGTGATCAACCTTTGATTTGTTCTCATTATATTCTCCAGAGTTGGTACTCTTTATAAAAAATCCTGTAGCTTTCTCATTTGTGTTCCTTGCCACCATGCCTCTAGTTTGCACCTGGGCAATCATTTCTACAGTAATCCTCTACATCTCTTCTCTAGAAGGTCTTCTCAAATTTACTGGCTTGGAAGAAGAGTTCATGTTACATGTTTTCTGATCAATGCATTCACCATCAGAAAAAACCTCTTGATGAAAAAGGGCCTAATTATGTCTCTTCACACTCACATCTACCTCTTCATCAAAATCAGAATCATCTTCATATCCTAGATATGAAGAAGCCATGTTGCAACCAACATCATCTTGTTCTTCTTCTTGTTCTATCTCCTCATTGCTACAATCTTGATTTGCAGCCATAGATTGTGCAACCACACAATGCTCTGCAGAATGATGGAACTGGCATGCAACACACCATGGTACATTCTCCATGACATTTATTGAAGCTTTATGTAGAGGGCTCGGGACACCTCTGTCATTGTTTCCTCTTGCAGTAGCGATAATAGGCTTGCCATCCTTCCATTGGGTGTTGTAGGGGTAGTTCTACAGTCTATTCTGCTCACTAAAATTATTGTTGAACTAAGGCCTCTCATTGGTAGGAGCACTGATGTTCCTATTTGCAAGTGCCTTCATATCCTTCAATGCATTAAGCACCTTATCCAACTTATCTTCTTCTTGCCTCCTAGATCCAACACTCTTGATATTTTCTTTTTTATATTTGTTGTTCCCAAACAACTTTGGGTCATCTCTCTTTCCACCCAACTTTTCTGATATTTTCATGTTGTTCAAAATATTGACAACAATCCTAAAAGCATCCCTAAGAGTTCTTGGTTCTTTATCCCTCAATAAATATCTCATCTTCCCATCAAATGCATTGAAGTATGTAGTCAGATAGACATTGTCATCCAACTGTATGACTTGGAACAACTTATGCATACCCTTCTGAAATCTCATGTTGAACTCAGTTGCAGATTCATTCTAATTTTTCCTTATGGTATTGAATTCATTCAACATGAAGCTAGCATTAGGCCTATCACCATACTGCTCTTTGCAACATTTCTCAAAAGAGTCCCAAGTATCAATACATCTATCAGGAATCCTCTTAAACCAATCTTTAGCATCCTCCATTAGAGATTGAACAAACAATTTCATGACAACATCCTCATGCTCTACCTCATAATCATTAAGCATATCAACAAACAACCTAAGATTCTCCTCACAACTTATAGCATTATTTCCAGCAAACTTAGGTACCTTATCTCTAATATCATTTGGAAAAGCATTTGGATAGCCAAGAATTCCATCAAAACTTATTTTCCTATAGCCTTCTAATTGCATAGGTCTTCTTTGAAAGCTCAAACTAGTGTTAACCCTAGGATCAACATTAGCATCTACATTTATCTATGCATTTGACTGCTGCCTAGGATCTGCACCTATCCTAGCAGATGAAGAAGGAATAGAACTAGTATCATTACTAAGTGAAAAAGTAGTAGTCATAGATGGCATACCTAGTTTAGTAGCAGATGGGCCAAGAGCATTGGCTGAAGAAGCCCACAAAAATTGGATCTTCCTTTTCTTTTCTGTAATGGCAGCGTCAACCTCAACTTTCTCTAGTTCTCTTGCAAGGTCCTCATCTTCTTTTCTCCTTCTCTCCATTTCAATGTCCTTATTGGAATCAGGTGGTGGGATCCCTGGTATTGTCACTGGTTTGCTTTCTTGGTCACCCACCATCTTCAACTTTCCTTTCTCATTTATGATAACAATAGGTCTGGTAATCCTATGCCCATCCTTATCTTTAGGCAAAGGGACATAACTTTGCACTTGTCTAACCACAGGGCCCTCATTATCAAATTCATGATCCTACAGTAAGTATTCTTTCTCACTCCTCAAGGCATCAAGATCACCAAAAACATCATGCTACAGTGTTTTGGGAGCAAAAGTAAGCATTTTGTTTCTCTCCTTCAATTCTTTTATTTTTCTCAGAAGAGACTGCCTCTCTATCAAAGCATTTACCTTTTCAGCCTCTCTCTCTTGTTGTAATCTTTTATGTATGGCATCCTGCTCTGCCAACTGCAACCTCAGTGCATCCAAGTCATCAAGATCTACCATAATGTCATCATAACCAGATGACACATCCACATCAGGAAGATTTTGATATGGGAAATGAACTTGCCTATGTCTCATGGGTTCTCCCCTGAATTGATCTTCATCAAGATCCAAGTCAACCTCTAAACCCACATCTCTATTTTCTTCATTTTGACCTATGAGCAATGAATGTTTATCCTAAAATGTAGCCTTATGGGTATCATGAAATCTCTCTTTAGAGTGACCACCTTCTGATCTAGAAACTCTATTCTGTGAACCATCCTCACTTGAGGATACATGTGGTCTTCTAGCTCTTTCATTTCTTTGTTCTCTCATGGGAGCATTGGTAGGCTCACCATTCCTCCTAATCCAACTCTTGTTTTCTTGTCTAGGTAATTTCTCCAGAGTGACCTCTGGATTCTTTCTAACATATGACCTAGTATTTCTCCTCTTATCCATTCTTCTTTAATATGTTGCATTGGTTTAGACCTTTGAGCTGCCACCCACCTAGATGGGAAATCTTCAAAACACTCAGGAAAATAAGAACAGAAAATAACCTTTCTCTTTAGATTCTCCCTAGTAGAATCACTTACTCTTAACAAATGCATATCTTTTAGTTGTCCCCAGTAGAGTCACCATTTTGTTGGTTGTGGATTATTCCCTTTGATCTTCAACTTGCAAATTTACACTTTGATGGATAATTCAAATAAAATCCAGATGCTATCACCACTCCAAAGTCCACAAGTAAGAGGGCCAACTGACAAGGATCAAAGGATCCTTCTTCTCTTTGAGCCTTAGTGCTCAGGTGGGTGTACCCTTGATTCACTTCTCTAAAGGAGTCTCAAAATGATGCTTGCAATGCTCAACACAGGTCTATAAAAGGTTTATCAAATGAATGTTTATGTTTGTAGTTGTTAACCATGCATACCTCAAGAGGAAAGACTAGTGCCTTATCCCAGGGCTCAGAGTCACCCAACTGTATACCTCAACTAAATATCTCAAATCAAACACATTGGAAACTAGAGTAAGTGCTTTGCCTATTACCCCTTTCCCTTAAGCACAAGGACATCAAATTCTATACTTGGCTGTAAACTCACTGAATCCACCTAAAAGGCTTTAATCCTAACTTTGTTAGAAACTTAGAGATGAATTCAAAATACTCTTTCTTTACCATACATTAACACACTTTGTGACATTAACATATATGAGCTTAGAGACAAGCAAGAAGACATACACAAGATGCAAAATTGGGATTCAATGGTGTTTTCATTAACAAATCTAGAATCAACATACAATTAGAATAACACTAAGACAAGAGAAAATCACAAAATTAGACCTCTATCAGTATAATACAGTCGAAAACCAGGGACCAAAAAATAACAACATTTTGGAACCCTGTCAAAATTTAAAAAAAAGCAACTTATACCACTAGCCACCTTGGAATTCTCAGAGTGAATGCAACAAACTATGGATAGCTAGGGCCAGAGTCTCAACCTCCCGACATGCCAAACATTACATCAGAATTTATTACAAGGGAAGGAAACCAAGCAGCCTAGAGAAAGAAAATCTCAAACAGATCTGCAATCATGAAAATCTACAAGCCAGGATAGAGAACTAGGAGCTGCCATGAAAATCAGTCAAATCGGCCACCTACAAACACCTCTCGAGCCAAGAGTGTAATCATTCCTCATAGTAAAAATCCCTTTGCAAACAACCGCCGGGCACCTTGGACCACACTACAAATCGCTTCTCACCAAATAGGGTCGCTTCTACATTCAATTCCATAAAACTATGGTAGCCTCTGTCGCTAAAAATTCACAAAAAATAAAACTTGAAAATGCAACAGTTACATGCATTTCACAGGCCCTACGTTCTCTAGCCTTTTTCCCCAGTCGTGCAACCACGCAGTCATAACTCACTGCTATAGGAAATGGGCTCAAAATTTGCATGGTCACATGATCACAAGGCACTGAACTAACCCTTGTGATCATGCAACCGTGGTCTCCAAGCCACAATCAATTGGTCTCTGCATAGCCCTCAGCCACTTAACTATCACAACCCTGCAACTGCAACAAACAGATAGTTAGTCGCATGATCACATAGCCCGAGGATAGGCTATGTGAACATGTGACAACCCACAGATCTCAATCCTGCAGCAACCGCCACCGCTAAGTCCTCACGCAAATGTTAGTCGCATGATCACATAGCCTTGAAAAAGGCTTTGCGAACATGTGACTAACCATTAGCATTCACCACCAAACGTAACCCCACTCTGTCGAGTCACCAAAAATATGGACCCCACATATTTGGTGAACCAGCGACCAAAGAACTTCCACCAGTTCATTGAATAGTTCCTGCCTCCACAAAAGAATCTAGTGATCTCATGATCGCCATTTGCTAAGTCACCAAATGAAATGTGGAACCACCAAACCATCTCGTGAATACATGACAAGATAACACTTTATCAGCACCACCAACTCTTTTTTGTCTGGGCCACCAAAATGAAGACCCCACCGAGGCCTGCCCGATGCCACGTGTCACATGACCACACACTGCAACCACTAAGAAACCCTCACCCAGGCCCACATTCAAACTCTCCTTCCCACTAGCACTGACCAACTAGAAACTACCACTCGTCCACCCACCAACAGGAGCCATCACTACAACTACCATGGACACGTGGCACCCTATCGCATGATCACATAGCCCAAAAGTGGGCTATGTAAACATGCGACAGCCTGCTACATTAACCACCACCGGTTAACACCACCACAGGAAAACTACCACTGCAACTACCATGGAAACCACCACCACACAACTCTGCAACCGTGAATAAGGACATGTGTCATTCGGTCACATGATCGCATAGCTGAGAGAAAGGCTATGCAATCATGCAGCGGCCAACCCAAAGCCACCACGTCACTACCTCCGTGACACAGAACTGCAACCATACCAACCTGCTGATAGGACCCCCGAGGACACATGGCAAGAAATTGCATGATCACATCGCCAAAAGTAGGGCTATGCAATCATGCATTAGCCTATTACAGGCTACCACATGTCCACCTCTGAGACCATACCACAAAAGCCAAACCCTCCGGAGGATCGGATGGTTGTCTTAAAAGTGCATAGCCCTGACAAAACCTTTGTGCTTTAATGACAACCATTGATCTTCTGACATGTCAGGACCTGCTGTGCCTTCATAAAAATAGGTCCCACCACCATCGCACTTGCGCACTTAGCAAAGAAGACCACCATGTAGCTACATAGGACATGGGACCCACATGGCCACGTGGCAAGTGGTTAGATGATCACATGTCAAAAAAGTCTAATGTGCAGCCATGTGATAGCCAATAGGGAAGAAGCCTTTGAAAATTCAGGCCCACCAAATAGAAGCAACGTTGGAATAGATAAGATCAATGACAGGTGCATGGTCGCATGGGTAAGGAATATTCCATGCGATCACACGTCAACTGTTGATCTCCTCCCTCTAGCCCCACATGGTCGCACTTGCACGGTTAAGACAAAGAACAAGGAGAGCTAGCAGAAAAGAAGACAGGCAAGGTCGAAAACACATAGTGTTTTCTATGAAAGATCAAAAACACACAAATTTTTCAACATGACACAAAGGCAAACAAAGAAGCCAAAAATAACATGGGCTTTTATGCAGGCCAAAAAGGTTGAAAATAACGTGGATTTTTGAAAACATAGTATGTTTTTGACACTGTGGTAAAAATTTAAAATGCTTCCCGCGTACCTTAGAATTTGCAAATCTTTCTAGGTTTTGTGGATTAGGAGATGCAGTTTGAACCAAGGCCAGGTGACAACATAAACTACCAGGGGCAGGACACACATACCATGAAACACTAAAGATTTTCATTGCAAGTCAAGACTAAGATTGCAGGCATGGAAGGACAGCAAAACAAAAACATTGCATGGAAAAGGCCAATTACAAAGGATTTTTCAATGATAGAAAATTGACCTAACAGGACCTATGCTAACTAAGATGAGAACTCTAGGTTCTAGGTTGGTTCCTCTTGGATAATCACCTTAATTTTCTTCTTGACATGAAAAGTAAAACTTTTGAGGGAAAGGGATAGAAGGAATGCTTGAAAGGGAAATGACTAAAAGCAAACTATCCTACAAGGTGATACACCAAAACTAGGGTTTGGATCTTAGTATGTAAGATGAAATCAATGAGAGACTTAGGTCTAGTAGGTCACAATTTACTAAATAGGCTTGCATAAGTATTTCATAGGAGGGGTCTGCAAACAAAGAGGGTATTTAGGGAAAAAAAGAGATCCTTTCACAAATAATGACACTCCTTGGGGGAGACAACAATCCATGAACTGCAAACAAACATTCACCTCTACAACTAGGTATAGGAATGAGACAAGATTGTTAAGGGGTTGTAGTATACCCACAAAAGAATTCACATCAAATCATTCACAATAATACACATGAATTGCAGAAAGAAAGAATCATCAAGAACCCTAAGATATCATTGAGAAACATATAAACACTTTGATTCAATAAGAGATGACTCACACAAAAAGGGCATAGGGACATGAGAAATGTCACAAAATATCTTTAATCTATGAATTACCAATGGGAGGTTATAGAATGTAGAAGACTAGAGGGCAAGAAATGCCATAGATAGCCTTCTAAGAAAGAGACTTTCTTCTTACAAAATGTGAACTCTCTAACCTCTAACCTCTAACCTTTGAGCACTAAGGCTCCAAAAATACAATATATACATCACCTGCATGCAGGTAGGAGAAAAACCTAACTAGGATTACATAAATCTACAATAAAATATCAAACCCTAATGGTACACTGATTACCATCATCAAATCTCTGAGAACAGCTGGTGATCAAATCAAATCTCTTCCTTGCATGTTGATCCTAGTACTGAGCCCACCTACAGACACATCAACCTTGATCCATCTACCTACTTGCAACTCCACTAAGCCATGAATGCATCCAAATCTGATCCTGGTCTAATACCTAGGTTTAAAAAGATTAACTTTGCAAGGTGGTGACAAGCCCATTAAAGCTTTTAGCACATCATGGTACTCTGTAAAATCCATTGTTCTGATGATCAGATCCTTTTTTATCATCCCCTCAACCTTTACTATCCTGAGGAATTCAATTCCATCTACCCATTTGTCATGCATGGCCGTAAAATGCAAACCCTAGAAAAATAAATTTTTTAATTTAAAAAATAATGGCTAGTAGATCAATTTAAAATGCAACCGTCAATCATTCTATCTCCTAGTAGATCAGGTCACTCAGATGCACCTTTTAAAATAGTTTAAAACCCTTATGACCAGTCAACCACCACTATGGAAGTCAGTAGTCAATCACTGGTGAGAAAATCAGCATCGTTGACAACCTTGGACCCACATCCCTAAGAACACCATCAGATGGCTGTTGCTATACCGCAATCATAACGATCAAGCTTTTTGGATCTCTGGTATAACGATAGCCATGAGATTTGATCATGCGTTAACTTCTTTAGAAACCCTTGACCCCATGGGCCCACTGACATTGGCCATGTTGCACTCTCACCAACCAATCAAATGCCACCCCCTCGGATACACATCACATTCTTTTGACATCGGACCCACTGCCTGAGATTCTGATCTAACGGTGAGGGTATGATCTCATAGGGTCAAAAGATTCTATAAGATCATACAACCACCATAGATCCTAGCCTTTTTGACACATCTATAGATACTTAGCCCCACTAACATCCTTCTACCTGTATTTAACCTTAGCCAATCACAAGCTACCAAAATGGATCCACGTTGCAACTATCCCTGACACAGGATCCACTGTCAAAAGCTCTGACGATGAAGGAGAATCAATGGTTGTCACTATACCACTAGATTAACTAGTTTGCATCTTGAGCCCCCAATATAATGATGACCACATGACTAAGTCAGAATTTAACCCACCAAGGAAGATGACCCCATTGACAAGCTACCGAATCAAATGCCGCCGACGAATCAGGAACTGCCAATTAAGATGAGGTGGCACCGGTCCCACTAACAAGATGAACTCTGTAGGTAGGAAGATCGACGATCATCGCAAAATCTCATGGAATCTTTTGGGGCCATGAGATCATGTGACAACTATCAGATCTAGAATCTTGACTTGGCCTCAGATCTAAGACCGCCAACCGAAATGGTAACCGCTCGTGAGATTGCTAAATGTTAAGGGGTTAGCCATCGGGAATTAGAGACTTCATGACTGAAAGATTTTTAAAACACACATGCAAATACGATGACTTAAGTGATAGGGATAAAGTAACATAAAAATATAACATGGCCAAAGGGATTTGCAGGGTAAAGACTAGTTTATGAATTTTTCTAAGGGTTTTTCTTTTAGCGAGAGACCTAAAAGATATTGCAGAGACCAGGGCAAAAGAGGTAGACTCATGAAAATTTTTTGGGGTGTTTGACAAGATAAAAATAGAGGCCTGGGGATGGTTTTTTTCCAAATTTGATGCATAGGAAAATTTGGGTAACAAGAATATCAGGGATACTTTCTATCTTAGTGTCTGCTTCACTAATGGTTTGGAAGTCACTATTATCAAATATGGGGTAGTCTGCATTGATGGTATTGGACATATATCATTCTATATGATGTGCTACTAATGGTTCTGACTTAATGGTGACCTTGGTCCCATACCTTGTATGAAATAGCATGTGAGACTAGTCAAAAGATAGGTAGCCTCCTATCATGGCTGTAAACTCCATTGAAAGACATATAGAAAATAATGTAGGGAGGTCTATGATGTATATATCAAGGAGGATGGAGAAATTAGGACTAGCATGTAGGATTAGACTAGTATCCTTTGCCACACCTATAGTATTGACTAAGGATCCATCAAGTTGTGTAACCTTCTTTTGAAAGGGTTCATATTTTAGTCCTAATTGGTTAGCTACCTTCTTGGGCATTACAGTGCTAGTAGCTCCACTATCTACCATACAATTATGTACTAAGGATTTTACAATGATTAGAGATACATAAAAGGGAGGTGGCTTTGAATTCCTACCTTGCATGGCATTGGCCTCAGAGTTTCTACTTGGAGCCTCCTTTTCTTGATCAGTGTTAACCAACACTAGCTTTGTAGCTTCTTTTGCAGGTTGAGGAGTTGTCACTTCTATCATGGCCTTCTTCAAAATTTTAGGCTATCCTAGAAGAGCCAAAGAGTCCCACATGGACATGGGGACATTCACCTTCTTCATGTTGTCTACAATATTAAAAGGTGTCATAGTGTGTACTCTTTGTTGTGCTTTCACTATGATGGGCTCCACTTCTTTGAAAGTCTAAACCTCTTTACTTGTAATGGTAGGAGTCTCCTTAGGTGTGATGGGAGTAGCTTGTTGCACTGGTTCTGCTGATGTAGTAGCTTTGGCACTGGAATCTACTCTCTCCATGTCTTGAGCTCTTCTCTTTTCTCTTGTATAGGCAACAAAAGCCACTTGATCATTGACTCCACTGAAGTTTGGTTTCTCCCAATTAAAGAGAGCAGTCTCATTCTCTTGTGATTCTTTTTGAGGAATTGAGCCACTGGATGAAGCCTCTAATTGAGCATGTGAGGCATTTTGAACCATTAGAGCTTGGTTCATCCATCCATTTGAACATGTAGCCTAATTATGAGGCTGATTACAAGGAAAGCACCATTCATTATCCATAGCCACATTGTTTTGGCTAGGAACCATATCCCTCACTGGATTTGCAAAATTTAGAGGTGCAAGGTTATATGGTTGGAATGGTCTCTAATTAAAACTTTGTCTTTGTCCTTGATGACCTCCTTGGTATGGTGGCCTATTTTGTTGATAAGGTTGTCCTTGATTTTGATATTGCTGATTAGGACCTTGGCCTTGTGGCTGAAATGGTGGTCTGATTGCTTAACCTTGTTTCTTCAAATTTGTTACTTCTTTAGTCAAGGTCTGCAACAAATTGGTCATCTCTTGCTGACTTCTTTGTTGGCTATTATTTATCTCTTGTAACTCTTGAGAGAAACTTACTATTAACTCTTAGCCACTAGTAGCTTGGGATGTTGATATGGTAGGAATAGGGGT
This sequence comes from Chamaecyparis obtusa, assembly GCA_027943335.1. NCBI lineage: Eukaryota > Viridiplantae > Streptophyta > Pinopsida > Cupressales > Cupressaceae > Chamaecyparis > Chamaecyparis obtusa. The sequence goes on along the minus strand of BSBK01011651.1, from coordinate 78,030 downwards.
AAATGGGGGTACTTGTGTAGGTGCAATGGGCTAAAGGCTAGGGAAGATGGGCATAGGAGGCCTTCTAGCAATCATGCCTACTTGGATTAGGCAATTTTCAGCCCTGACAGCTATGTCAAATGCTTGACGTCAGGAAGTACCGCCCATAGACTGGATCATGACAAAAATTTGACCATTCCAGCTTTGCAAATAGTAAAGGAAAGAATGGTCAGCTGATGGTCTCACAGAAACTGGAATTCTATTCCATGTTTTGAGGAATCTACTATTGTAATATGTCATTTTCTCTTGAGGATCTCTCTTAATGGTTGTTAACAGCTCTACCAGAGACAAGTTATCTGATTTATCCTCAAAATGCTTACTTAATGCATCTCCTAACTCATCCCATGAAGTAATAGAACCAATAGTTAAAGTTCTAAACCATTCAAGAGCCTTACCTTTTAGAGAGGCTGCTAATAATTTTGTGGCCACATCTTCTTGATTAATATTGTGTATGCTGCAGATGGTGGTCACATCTCTTATGTTCTCAAAAGTAGTTGTCTACCCTTCACTTGTGAAATTAGGTATACTCTTTAGTGCCACCTAGGGCACATCATGATGTTGAGAAAATAGCAAGGGACTTCCTTGGTTGAATGGTGCAAAGGCAAACTGCCTAGCCATTGTAGGAGTTGGAATCTAAAGATTAACAACTATATGAGTTGTATTTGTTGTTGGGTTGGAATCCTCTTTTAGATCTCTGGTTAGAGATCTGCCTCTTCTTCTGGAATGAAAGGGAAAAGGTCTCCTTTTTGAGGTATCAGGTGGTATTGATTGAAATCTCCTCGTAGGGGATGTTCTTTGAGTTGACCTACCTTTATGACTTCTTTTTGAGGGAAACTCTAAAAATTGAGTAGGATTTGAGCTTTTAGTCTCGATCTTTCTCATAAACCTTAAACAAGGTTGGCCTGGATCTTTGAAATCAATGAAGTCACCAGATATACTTGATAGAACACTTCTAAAAGTCTGTGTTATGCATTCTATATATCAGAGATAACATAATCTTCAAATAATGAACTTCTCTTACTATAGTCCCACCGGGCATGCTAGAATTGTTATACACTGGCACCAAGGTGGGGTGTACTTGAGCTTGAGTCTATACTGATAGTCCTTGTGTATTGAACTTCCTTAATCCTTTTGCAAATGAACCAACACGAGCACCTTTCAACTTCAATCTGATCTTTTTAGTCCCACCGAGTGTGCCAAAATTGTTATACACTAAGTTTGCACCCTTGTTTCAAGCTCTCGTAGTCTTGATAACCTAATATAATATGGGAATCATCTCCAAGTTGTGGGACCGATGCTAACTGAGATGAGACCTCTAGGTTCTAGGATGATTCCTCTTGGATAATCACCTTAATTTTCTTCTAGACATTAAAAGTAAATATTGAGGGGAAAAGGGATAGAAGGAGTACTTGGAAGGGAAAATGCTTGAAAGCAAACTACCTACTAGGTGATACACCAAAATTAGTGGTATGAATTATAGCATAGAGGGATAGAATCAATGAAAGGCTTAGGTCTAGTAGGTCACAACTTACTGAATAGGCTTGCATAAGTGTTTCATAGGAGGGCCTAAAAATAAGACACAACCTATGACCTACAAGTAGACATTCACTTCTGCAACTTGGTGTAGGATTGAAACAAGACTGTTAGGGGGCTAAAGTATACCCATAAAAACATCTAAATCAGGTCAAACACAATAACACACATAATTACAGAAAGTAAGAGGGATCAAGAACCCTAAGTTATCATTGAAAACATGCATAGACTTCAATTCATTAAGAGATGATCCAAACAAGGAAGCATAGGGACATGAAGAATTGTCACAAAATACCTCTGCAATATTTGAATTATCAATGAAAGATTTACAATTGTATAAGCCAGAGGGTAGAAATGATACCACAGATGACCCTTAAGAAAAGTGAAATTCTTTTACAATTGTCCAACTCTGATCTCAAAAGCTCCAAAAATACAATATATACATCTCCTCTAAATAGGCAGGAGGAAAACCTAACTAGGGTTACAGATTTACAACAGAATAACAAACCCTAAATCAATCAAGTCTAATCATAAATGTTACTTCCACAAATATCTCAACCAATTAGATACTCATCTTTGTGTGCCCATCCCTGTACTGAAATCAACCTACAGACAAGAAACCTCAATTCACCAACCCTCCTACAACATGACCTTTCCATGAAGGCTATAAATCTGATCATACTTCCCTAGGAACAGTACCATTTAAAAGCTGGCACCAACTCTTTCTAGCATCTCTTGGCATGAAAACATAACATAGTACCCTACAATGCTAGCCAACAGTCATCTCCATCACCCTCTCAACCATAACCATCCTGAGAATTTAATTCCTCAGCTAATCAACATCATGCATGGCTGAAAATAGAAAAACCTTAGCAAAACTTTCATAGGAATTTTGAATTTAAATGCTAATGGCTAGCAAGTCTGAAATTAAAACACAACCACCAATCTCATATATTTCCTGGTAGATGAATAGCCATGATACACTGAGAAAACAACTTAAAATCCCCCTCTAACAAGTCAAAACCATCATGGAAGTCCACAGCCAATCGAAAGCAAGCAAATCAACATCTCTGATAGCCACAGACCCACTACAACTAAGAGTCCAATCTGACGGCGAGTGCATGATCTCATAGGGTCAGAAGGTTCTATGAGATCATACGACCACCATAGATCTTAACCTTTCTGACACATCCACAGACCCTCTGACATAGTCCCACTGATAGATCCAAGCTATCATCTGGCCAACCAATGACGAATGAGCACGTCAAAAATTGAGGACCCACCTAACAAAGTCCGGAGATAAAGTAAGATCAACGACCATCACATGATCACATCCTCTAACACAAAGCCTTGTGGACATATGCTAGCCATCGATCCTCTGTAGATGTCAGAGCCTCTGATTGCTAAAAGGGTCTGGTCCCACTGATAAGAGATGACTCATTAGCATGTGGACCAATTAGAATATGCCACCTATACACACCTGGTAGTGGACCCACCTATTTGTAGTGTTACATCACAAAGGATAATCGATGGTCGACACATAATCTCATGGCTCTGACAGAACACATGAGATCATACGCTGGCCGTTGGATCGAAAAGGTATCAGAGGGCTGGGCCCAAGAGACATAAAGGCTGGAAACATTAGAAAAGATTAAGCATTGGGACTTAGGAAAAATTAAAGCGTTAAGAGCTAGAGACTTATGGAATTATTAAAGCATGTCGACCCTTTGAGACTTTAGTGGCCGAAAAGGTAATGAAAGAATATAACAGGCCAAAGAGATTTTTAGGGTTTTCTTCCTGCAACGGCTAGTTTTATGAATTTTTTTACTTGCAGACCAGAGAGTTTAAAGGATTTCAGAGGCCAGACAGTCTGTAATGAAGCCATGAAATTTTCAGGGATGCTTGGTAGGGTTAAAACAGGGACCTGGGGATAGATTTTAGCCAAATTTGTATAAAATAGGAAAATTATGTTAACAAGAGACAAGGGAGCAACAACAGCTTCAGATCAATTTTCCTAATGTGAAGTGAGAAGTCTAAAAATGTAAATTGGTAAGACAACTAAAATTCTACAACTTTATTTGTACATTTCTGCATTTGACAGACCGGTTTAGTAAATTAGCATTGGCAATAGCATCTACAACTGCAAGACTGCAACATTGATCCTATTAAAAAACCAAAGTTTAAACTTGTTACTTTAAACTCAATTGTAGACTCTAGTATTTAGGATAATATCAAAGATATATACTAAAGATATAGAGATGATTGAAACTGAAAGTACTTCCACCTACTATGATTGATGAGATCAAGATGATTATGTCAGTTTCTTTAGTATGCTCCATTCTTCGTCAGTTGGAAGGGAAATTTTTTTGATGTTATAGTAAACGACCTGCAACTTCATCAGCCATCCATACTTGGAAGAGTGAGCTGAAAGCAATGTTCCTTCCATTATTGCATTCAAAATTTTGAATGTTTCGATGCACTTTGCAATGCCTTCATTAGTTTTGTCCTGAGGAAGCTTTCCTAAATCAGACATCATTGTGCCCTCCAACTTTTTTTTGTAAGCTTCTCTTCCAATGAAATTTGTTGATGAGTTATCACGGCCAGGACTCAAAAAACCAAGAGATATCAATTTGGTTGTTTTACTATTCATCTTGGTGAGCTTTGGCCTGAATAAGGCAAGAGTTTCATCTATTCTATTAGTTTCTAACATATTTGAAAGATAGAGGTCACCTTTATTGTTGCACCAATGTGGTCCTGAATTCCCTTGCTTGCCAAATGCATGTTATTGGCTTTGTTGATTTCTTATATAATCTTCTTTGCAATTTTCTATCTTTGACAAAAAAATTTGTTCTTCGCAATGTGCTCTTTTAGCTTCCCATAAACATCTATAACAGTTTCATTCAGTTCAAACCTATCACCAGACATCTTTATTTTTGAGAACTGGTGTTCACCGTGTTGTCTTATTTTCTCTACTTTATCTTCCCACTCTTTTTCTTTCTCTTCCCACTATTTTATTTCTACCCTCTCATTCTCTGATTCTTTCTTTAAGTTATTGGTTGCATGTCCCACATTCTCCAATTTTTTGTAGAAACTTAATGAAGAGGCTTTTTCATCCTCAAGTTTCTTTTTTCTATGTTCCAATTTTTCCCTTAGAGTTTTCAGTTCTATGTCCATATGTTCTTGTTGTCCAATTGCTTCTTTAGAGGATGAATTTTTTATCCTTCTCTCTAATTCTTTGCACCTATTGTCTGCTACTTTCTCAGTTGCCTTTACATTTACCAGGTTTGCTTTTAACTTATCTATTGTGCCCTGGATCTTTCCTTTCTCTCTCTCCAACTTCATCAGTGAATTGTAGACCACTTGGTTGGTCATTTTCGACACATTTACCTTGTCCACATTTTTAATTTTAGATAAATCCATTTGGAGGGTGCTAACTTGAAATTGAGATGAATCTAACTGACTCTCTAGTGGATTTTTATCTCTAGTTGGGGGCATAACAACCATGAATTCCATCATATCTTTATTTGGGTCATATGTAGGAAATAACCTATTGGATGCAAGTTCTGCATCATGAGCTACAACAACTACTTCCATCTTCATTTTCTTACTATTTTCTCTATTCCTATGTTTGGATTGTTCATAGTTAGTTACAAAATCATTGTAATGAAAAGAAAGGTTTTGGGACACAACTAAATGTTTGAATGGTGAAATAGTACTTGCACTGATCTACGAGCTTCCACCTATGTTGCTTGTGGTTTTTCTAATTCCACCATGAGGATTAGTAACACTCTGACCCATTACAAGTGAAGTTTTTGGACTGTTCTGAGGGTTTTGTCTTGAAGGTTGGGAAATTGTTGGACTCACAGTCACCATTGGCATTGTTGTACTAATACTTGTAGATGTCATAACCTTTTGTTTCCTTACCCTTCCTTGATCTCTGGGAACAATTGTTTTCATGTCTATCTGCAATCTCCTTTTTGAACCACTAGTTGTAGTTGTACCCATGATATCCACAACTGTAGGAGTGGCAATTGATTGAGATTGAATCTGAGTGTTTGCAACAGGTGGAACTATATTTGAAACTAGAACTAATGGAATTGACTGAATTGATGAATGTGATGATGGATCTCCAAGCCCAAGGCCTAGTTTTGCACCATGTTTTGGTGGAGCTACTGGGTCAAGTGTAGACCACAACCCTTGTCCACTGGGACCCAGACCACCACTACCTTGGTAGCCCATTTTTTGTATAATATCTTCCCTTTGGTATATTTATCTTTTGTGGACTTATCAAGTCCTCTACTAATTATGGGATTCACACTGGATGTTGGATCCACAGAGTCCTGGTCATAGTCATCATCATCGATGACATTTTCTTCAGCTAGATGCTCCTTATTCCACAAGTCGTTAAACATTTTATCCTCTTCCACCTCATAAAGATCTTTAGAGGTCTTTGGCTCACTGAGATTCTTCCTCATTTCACAAAAATCTTTAATTTTGGTTCGAGTCCAATTATCATCCATACATTCATCCATTAGGTCATTTGGAATAGATTTTGTAGATGGTTGAGTAGCTTTCTGGTAGAAATTGGACGATGTCATGGCTTGCACTTTTCCTTTCTATTTGAGCAATGCCATAATTTATGATGACAATTCTTGTATTGACATATTATTTTCAGCAGCATATTTCTCCATCTATTTTTTGACCTCCTCCCAGGAATCCATGTTTTTAAATTTTTCAATCAATGACATACTTTCATGTTGGCATTTGCTTGCAGAGTTCCCATTCTCTCTAAGCTTTGTTCCAATTATGTTGAGTGGATCATACTGCCAGTGACTATCAACATCAAAGTGAAAAATTATAAAAAAGGCTTCTACCACTTTGAATCCTCTTCTCTCAAATGTGAACCCACCAAATGAGAAAGGCAAGGAAGGAAATATCATTTTATTTTGTTGACCATTAAAGAGTACATCTATGCTCTCCATCTATCGTACATATTCCAATGTAAATACCCTCTCTGTGACATGTATTGAAAGTTTGTAGGGTTCTACTACTGAACTATAAAACCTTAACACAGTGTACTCTTCCATGAAGTACCAGTCAACCAATTATATTTTACTTCCAAGTTGAATTAAATCTCTACAAGTAGCAGGTAATCTAGGCATTGGAGTGCCTATAATTTTATCATACATTGGTGCCAAAAAGAAGTCTACAAAATTGTTGTAGTTCCTTCTATTATCAATCATCCTTATTTGAGGTGTCAACTTGTAAATTGGATTTTGGCCTTGACTACAAAGCTTGTTTGTCTGAAATATTGCATGATGCTTTTCTAATAGAAGATAGCACAAGTAGGTGGTGAATCTAATTATCTTCTATGAACCTATTTTAATCATTAGTAATTGTTCTTCCATTCAAAAAACAATGTGCTCGATAAAACAATATTTTACTGGTTCTTTTTCAAAATGAATATGAAAAATCATTTCAAGAATGCTGGCACCCACTTCTTTGTTACTATCCAATCCCAAACAAAATGCTAGCAAGGAAATACTATCCTGAACCCATGGCACAAAAATTTCATAATCATAAGGAGGCCTATGATCTGGACTCAGACTTGAACCATTTGTTATTACTCTAATATTAGAATCTCTCTTTGTTGCATCTATTTTTTCATAATCCTCTACCAACTTTCTCAGGTCAATTTGCACATTTGAGTTTTGCTGTTCAAACCCTAGGTTCAACAAACTAGCAAATTCACTGTCGGTTATGGACAAAATTTCCTCCTAAGTATTTTTATTCACAATTGCTTTTTTATTTTCATCATAATTTTTGGCATAGACCATGACAATTTTTGGGCAAGAGAATACTTGAGGTAACACCATGCTTGTTGACCCAGCATTCCATGATGCAATTTTATTTTCTGTTACATTTACCTTGGGGTTAAATGAAGAAAATTTTGAACCCTTATTTGGATTGTTCCACTTGTTTTCAATTGCAAATCTAATTTCCATTATTCCCTTATTTCCATGAATAACAGGATCATAAATATCATGGAATAAATCTGTGAAACCTAGTGTTGTAAGCAAATTGTGGAATTCCATTATCTAACTTGTCTTTTTACTCATAGTATTATTCTTGATAAATTTTTTTCCCATCATGGTAAGTTGGTAAGTGGTAACCTAAACTGGTATCACTATTTACTCGTAGGAAAATTCAAATATTTATACATAGCTACAAGTCTACAATTTATAGGGGTGATTCAAGAATCAAAATTAAACTCTAATAAGTAACAGGATAATTTGTTTCTATAATATAAATAGTAAAGTTGTAAATCAAGAGATTTGAAAAATTAAAAATGTGGGATCTAGGTCTTCAAGATTTTAGTAGTTACCCATTACCCTTAGTCTCAATTTTTGCAAACTTTGACTGGGAATAGAGCTTTAGTTGAGAGACTTTGTTGCACTTTCTTTCCTCAACATAGAAATTTAGAATTCGTAAACCCTTTCTAAATCCACAAACTACTAGAAAGTGAAACTTGAAGTGCCAAAATTGTACAATCTAGATTCATGACATCGTCACAACTCATCTAACAGCTGACTCACCTCACGACTAGGATTCAGACGTGTGTGACATTATCATCAAATGGCATTGTTGGTAGGACCATACGAGACAATGAGTGGAATGTCTTACGTGTTTAGTGACACATGTCATGATTCTGGAATGGGTTTGAAAAGATGGGGTTACTTTTCCCTTTGATCCTGAAATACAACTTTGATCATTGATCTACAATAATGTAATGATCATAATGGTGTTGTGTGCCTATGGTGGCCTCGGGCCCTGTGGATCCCATTAACTCACCTAGTCACCACAAATCTGACTACTGACTCACCTCATGACTACGAGTCAGATGTGTCACATCATCATCAAATGGCATTTTGGTAGGACCATGTGAGACTGTAAGTGGAATGTCTTACATGTTTAGTGACACATGTCATGATTCTAGAATGGGTTTGAAAAGATGGGGTTGCTTTTCCCTTTCATCCTAAAATACAACTTCGATCATTGATCTATAATAATCCAATGATAATAATGGCATTGTGTGCCTGTGGTGGCCCCGGGCCCTGTGGGTCCCATTAACTCACCTAGTCACCACTCATCTGACAGATGACTCACCTCACAACTATAAGTTAGACATGTCACATCATCATCAAATGGCATTTTGGTAGGACCATGTGAGACTGGGAGTGGAACGTGTTATGTGTTTAGTCACACGTGTCATGATTCTGGAACAGGTTTGAAAAGATGGGGTTTCTTTTCCCTTTCATCCTAAAATACATCTTCAATCATTGATCTACAATAATCCAATGGTCATAATGGCATTGTGTGCCTATGGTGTCCTCAGCCCCCATGGGTCCCATTAACTCACCTAGTCACCACTCACTTGACAGTTGACTCACCTCACGACTACGACTATGAGTCAGACGTGTCACGTCATCATCAAATGGCATTATTGGTAGGACCATGTGAGAGAACCTGTTACATGTTTAGTAACACGTGTCATGATTCTAGAATGGGTTTGAAAAGATGGGGTTGCTTTTCCCTTTCATCCTAAAGTCCATCGTACATTGTCGATCTGTGCTCATCCAATGGTAGTTATTTGTAATAGACACTATTAAATGTTATAATGTTATTTTTTCCTTTATAAATATTAATTAATAATGGATAATAAGTTAATAACATTTAAAGTTATTTAATTGAATAGTAACAATTTTAGCCAATCAAATTCAAAATGCACTATTTTTTAATAATATTAAATTTTAATAAATTTCAGAGGCTGAAGTTAAGGTTAGTGTTTAGAGATAATGAGATTTATGTGGTCGCTGACTCGCTAGGTCTCCCAAACATGAGTTAAAGTAATATTTTTTATTGATTATATAGTATACTTTATGTTAAAATGATATTTTTTTATTGATTATAACTTTAACATTGATAATTATAATCACATATAATTATCATACCTTATAATTAGAAAACAACAAATTCTTTCTCTAACCTTATTAATTCATTTGTCTATCAAATTGATTATATAGTATTCTTAAAGTTAAAATGATATTTTTTATTGATTATAACTTTAACGTTGATAATTATAATCACAGATTCACATATAGTTCTCATACATTATAATTAGAATACCATAAATTCTTTCTCTAACCTTATTAATTCATTTTTCCTTCAAAATTCTATAAATCTTTCATATTAAATGTATGAGTGTGTGAATTTTGACAGGTAACATTACCCAAACTTAATGTCAGTACTCAGTGATAACTGATAAGACATTTCTTTTATTAACTACAACTATCAACATTATAATTAGAATACCATAAATTCTTTCTCTAACCTTATTAATTCATTTGTCCTTCAAAATTTTATAAATATTTCATATTAAATGTACGAGTGTGTGAATTTTTACAGGTAACATTACCCAAACTTAATGTCAGTACTTAGTGATAACTGATAAGACATTTCTTTTATTAACTACAACTCTCTACATTGTACAACTGTGATACATCATACATATCTAATACATAGATAAATCATAAAGAAACTAATTAAAATATTGCAATCACAGTGACAGAGAAGTCTAAGAACCAATTTTTGTACAAATTGAAATGAGCTAAAGCTTGCGAAATTTTCATTGTTTTCTTTTCATAAAATTATAATTACATAAACATTGCCCAGTTCCACTTCCAGAACAAAGAGGAACCTACTATAAACAAAAAAAACCACTAGTAGACTAGTAGTCTAGTGTCTACTTCCAATACAATAGTAAATATTACAAAAAGAAACATACTATAAACAAAAAATCCCATAAACTTTTTATCAAAAAAAACTAGTAGTAGTCCACTACTGATTTTGGCCTTCGGCTCCATCTAAGTAGAAATTCACAAGAGATGATTATCTACGTGAATTCATCAAGCCACCCGAATTGCCCCACCTCAGCCTCCTCTTCGTCAAGGGAAAACCACTTTCAGAGGAAATCCCTAGCAACCAAGGCCCATTTCCTATGGCGCTTATACTGCCCAGCATTGAGGCCCAAAAGAAAAGGTTGCATGGCCACATTCTAGCTTGGGAGGAGAAGCTTGGGTATTTCACTTGCCCAAGGGATCCCCACCCCTATTTTTGCAAACATGACAACATTAACATTGTCCCCCAAGTATTCTTCTTTAAAAACCCTCCTCGGCAGCATTAACATCTCCACCTTCTCTCCTCTGAGGTTGAGAAGAGATGCCAAAAAATGGTATGTAATGTCCATGTTGACCCGGTGCCTATCTTCATTATTCTGAAACTCTCGGCCTAGCACCATTTTGATAGCCTCTATAATGAAAGGCCCATCCTCCTTACAAATAGATTCTAAGGTTTCATCAGTAAAGGAACCCAGAAAGGCCTTTTGGGCCTCCTCATATGTGCATACAAGCCTAATTGTAGTGTCCATCTGAAATAGTAAAACTATAGAAAACTTAAAAACAAATTATTTGCAAAGTGCAGACTATGGACCCTAAACCAACAAATTATCTAGCAAATGCCAAAGACGAATCGATGAATAATGAAGATAGATCATCTATAAATAGCCCTTGAATTCTTGATTGTTACTTAGCAATAAATTATTCTATCTTTAATGGTATTAAATCCATTGTCTTTAACATGCTTCTAAATCTTTCATGTAAATCTTTCCCCTCAATGCATGCGTGTGAGAAATTAAAATTTTGGACTTAATTTGGTAGTAAATCTTTCCCATAAAGGCAAAAGATGTCAGATATTGGTTATAGCATCTGTATGAATTTAGAAGTTGTGTGTCACTATGTGTCTACTCTGCGTGACAAGTTAAAGAATGTCGCTTGTCACTGACAAGGCATTTATTGCTTACCGAGTTAAGAGGTTTCAAGTTGCACTATAGTAATAGAAATGTGAATATCGATACCAACATGTGTACACTGTATTCTGCAAACAAGTAACCCTTATTTGATACGTGTCAACATTTCGGTGACTTCCTCCACAACTCTATTTCCTTCAAGAAATTGGGGCCAAAATTAAACTTCAACCATTGATCTTGGATCATTAGATGGTATCAAATAATATATTTAATGTATGTATGTTAGGTATGTTAGTCTAAGCTATTATAACAAAATATTTCCCATCTTTTGAAAATCACCAACAAAATAATTTTTTTTGCCCTAATTAATGAATGATTAGCCTGTTATACCCTGAGTTTGGGCCTTTGTCTCAAGCTCTCTTGGTCTTGATAACTCAATATAACATGGGAATCATCTCTAGGTTGTGGGACCTTTGCTAACTGAGATGAAACCTCTAGGTTCTAGGCTGGTTCCTCTTGGATAATCACCTTAATTTGCTTCAAGACATGAAAGTAAACTTTTAGGAGGGGAAAGGGATAGAAGGAATGATTGTAAGGGAAATAAATTGAAAGTAAACTACCTACTAGGTGATGCACCAAAACTAGGGTTTGGATCTCAGTATGTAGGAATGAAATCAATGAAAGTTTAGGTCTATTAGGTCACAACTTACTAAATAGGCTTGCATAAGTATTTCATAGGAGGGCCTGAGAATAAGAAACAACTTATGACCTGCAAATAGACACTCACTTATACAACTCAGTATAGGATTGAGACAAGACTATTAAGGGGGCTGAGGTATACCCACAAGAACATCTAAATTAGATCAAACATAGTAACACACAAAATTGCAGAAAGCAAGAGGGATCAGGAACCCTAAATTAACATTGAAAACATGCACATACTTTGATCCAATAAGAGATAATCCAAACAAGGAAGAATAGGGACATGAAGGATTGTCACAAAATACCTCTGTAATGTTTGTATTATCAATGGGAGAAATACAACTGTATGAGCCAGAGGGTAGAAATGATACCATAGATGGCCTTTAAGAAAAGATGAATTTTCTTCTACAAATTGTCCAACTCTTGAGCACTAAAGGCTCCAAAACAATATATACATACTCAACTACACACAGGCAGGAGTCAAAATTAACCTAACTAGGGTTAAAAATCTACAATAATGTCAAACCCTAAAGGTATTGTTGCCCAAAATTTCCTACTCTACAATCTTGGCCAAGTTCTAGGTCTTTATTTTTATCCTGACCTGCTACAACTTATTTTAGTTTGTGAAATAGATCCACCAGGTTTCATGCTTTGTGCTCTAAACCCCATGTCCTTTGATGTGTCACCTTGCCCTAGTTCAGATCGCATCACTTAATTTGCAAAGCCCTTAGAGATATTCAAGTTTAAGTGCTTGCAAGAAATACTTAGGTTGTAGGGGTTCCAAAAAATGTTCAATGTCAAAAACCCTCTATGTTTTCAACCTTCAAGAGAAAACCCTCTGTGTTTTTGACCCCTCATCTTTGCACCAGTTCTTCCTAGTGTCATCAGTTTTCACAAGTGCAGAATTCTGACAAGTGGGGCCCAATTGGTTTTCGGCAAGCTCTTATGCGGGTTGTCACATGATCACATAAGTCCTTTTCTCCTTATGCAACCATGTGACTAACCATTGATGGTCCTATTGAAGAATGCTAGTGGTTTGTCACATGATCACATAGTCCCTTTTTAGGCTATGCGAACATGCGACTAGCCGTTAACCATACCAATAGGAGCTTGCAGTTTGGTGATGTGTTCGTGTTTCATTGGCCAACTAGTGATGAACATTTGCTAGTGGAACCAAAGCTTGTGGTGCCAGTGCGGTGAAGATCTGACGGTTGTCACATAATCTCATGGAATCTTCTGATTCCATGAGATCATGCAATAACCACCCAATGTGATCTCAGTGGCTTGTAGGTCCAGAGTATCTACAATGGCACAAGTGTGATGAAGAGCTACTCATGGGTCCTCTGTAGGTGACATGTCCAATCTGTGGTGGGCCAGAGGTATAGCATGGGCCCTATAGATGCAAGATCTATGGTGGTCACATGTTTGCATGGGATCTTCCGATCCCATGCAATCATGCGACCACCATTGGATTCTAAGGGCATTTCTTGTGGTGTTGTCATGGGTCAGACTGAGGTGGAAGATCTTGTGGGCTAGGTGTCCTACATGGCAAGGAGGAAAATTTTCAAAGTCCAATCACATGATCACACGCTACCTTTTGGGCTCATGCGATCATGTGACCAATGACATTTTCAAAGTGGTGCAACCATTTTTCGTGGGCTTTCTTCTACAGAGGACATGTGTGAAGCGGTGGGGTAGCTCAGAATTGATTTCTGAGGACATTTTCTAGTTGTGAGCATGATGATGGATGATCTAGTCAATGGTGCCATGGATTTTGCAGGGTACCAATTAGCATTCATGGTGAGGCTTGTTATAGGAAAGGTTGTTGAATCCAGGTTGTTGTAGCTACAGGATGATTTTAGTACAGGGATGGGCACACAACCTGAAGTCTAATCGACCATAATATTATAGAGACATATTCATGATCAGACTTAGCATTAATTCTCAAGGTACCTAGAGTTAGTTATTAAATTGTAAAATTTGTACCCTAGTTAGGTTTGATTCCTGCCTGCATGTAGAGGATGTATATATTATTTTTTGGAGCTTGTAGTGCTCAAAGTTTGCAATTTGTAAAAAGAGTTTTTTTTCTCTTTCTTGGGAAGCTATTTGTGGCATTTCTTCCTACCCTCTGGTTTCTCACATTCTATAAATTCCTATTGATAATACAAATATTGCAGAGGTAGTTTGTGACAATCCTTCATGTCTCTATGCTTCCTTGTTTGCATTATCTCTTATTGGATTAAGGTTTATGAACGATTTTAATGATATTTAGGGTTCTTGATCCCTCTTACTTTTATCTTATATGTGTACTATTGTGTTTGATCTGATTTGAGTGATTTTGTGGGTATTCTTCAGCAACCTGTCATTCTATCTCATTCTTGTGCCCTTTTGCTAAAGAGAATGTCTGCTTGCAAGTCATAGGTTGTGTCTAATGTTTAGGCCCTCTTATGAAATACTTATGCAAGCATATTCAATAAGTTGTGATCTACTAGACCTAGGGCTTTCACTGATTTCATCCCTCTATACTGAGATCCAAACCCTATTTTCAGTGTATCACCTAGTAGGATAGTTTGCTTTCAGTCATTTCCATTTTATGCAGTCCTTCTAACCCTTTTCCCTCAAAGATTTACTTTCCTATTTAAGAGAAAGCTAAGGTGATAATCTAAGAGGAACCAGCCTAGAACCTAGAGGTTTCATCTCGGTTAGCCTAGAACCTAGTTTCTGCATTGCTCATTTTTTATTTCCGCTTCACACACGTCCTCTGCAGAAGAAAGCCCACAAAAAATGGTTGCACCACTTTGAAAATGTCATTGGTTGCATGATCGTATGAGCCCAAAAGGCCACATGCGATCATACAACTGGCCTTTGAAAATTTGCCTCCTTCCCACACAAGACACCTAGCCCACAAGATCTGCCACCTCAGTCTGACCCACGACAGCACCACAAGAAACACCCTTAGAATCCAATAGTGGTCGCATGATCACATGGGATCAAAATATCCCATGCAAACATGTGACCACCATAGATCTTGCATCTACGGGGCCCATGCTATACCTCCAGCCCACCGCAGACTAGACATGTTGCCTCTTGAGGACCCACCAGTTGCTCCTCGTCACACTTGCACCATTGTATATACTCCAGACCCACAAGCCACTAAGATCACATCAGGTGGTTGTCACATGATCTCATGGAATTGAAAGATTCCATGAGATTATGCGAAAACTATCAGATCTTCATTGCACTAGCACCGCAAGCTTCGGGCCCACCAGCAAATGTTCGTCACTAGCCATCCAATGAAACACAAACACATCACCAAACTACAGGCTCCTATCAGCACGGTTAAGGGCTAGTTGCATTTTTGCATAGCCTAAAAAGGGACTATGTGATCATGCGACAAACCACTAGCATTCTTCAATAGGACCATCAATGGTTAGTCACATGGTTGCATAAGGAGAAAAGGACTTATGTGATCATGTGACAACCCGCATAAGAGCTTGCCGAAAACCAACTGGGCCCCACTTGTCAGAATTGTGTGCTTGTGAAAAATTTTGCCGTTAGGAAGAACTGGTGTGAAGATGAGGGGTCAAAAACATAGAGGGTTTTCTCTTGAAGGTCGAAAACACAGAGGGTTTTTGACACTGAACATTTTTTGGAACCCCTGTGACCTAAGTATTTCTTGCAAGCACTTAAACTTGAATATCTCTAAGGGCTTTGTGAATTAAGTGATGCGATCTGAGCTAGGGCAAGGTGACACATCAAAGGACATGGGGTTTAGATCACAAATCATTAAACCTTGTGGATCTATTTTGCAAGCTAAAACAAGTTGCAGCAGGGCGGGATAAAAATAGAGACCTAGAACTTGGCCAAAATTGCAGAGTAGGAAATTTTGGGCAACATTTTGGCAACTTTTGCAGGATGTCAACATGCTAGACATTAGACCAGTGGCCTTTGAAGCAATCCATTGGGCATCAAGTCATTTCTGGAACACAAAAACTTGACAGGGACAAAAACTGAACTGGGAAGACAAACTTGTGCATGAGCACTTCTTGGAAAATAGGAAAACTAAGCTAGAAAGCAGGGAAACTAACCTAGCCTAAACTAACTAGTGTAGAAACATGGTTAAACAAAACCATTTAGTGGTTGTGAAAAATAGCTACCTTTCCTCAATAAGACATTTTCCATCGGGCACATGAGGATAGCTACGAAGATAAGAGGCATACAAAGATTTGGCAAATGAGGATGCACTGACTCTGCAAAAACAAGATCAAGTTCACTCACCTCAAATGGATCATATGGAGGTGTCTTAGTGAAATCCTTCTAGGCAAAGTATTTGATGGGGTAGCCTCTTGAAAGTCTAAAGGAATGACTTTCCTTAATGGCTTCTTCTTTATCTTCATGGTTGCCTTCCATCATGGACAACCAAGTCAACTCATCATCCACAGTTAGGGGATTTCCATCTTCTTTCTTTAAATAGGCTAAGAACTCATCAAAGTTGTTCATATCCTGAAGATTTGGAACTAATTCTAAATCTTGCTCATGTAGTAGCTCCTTGTGAAAAGCACAATCCAAGACCAGGCCCTCTTTAATAGGCATATGACCTTGAACCTCCACTCCAAGGAATAGGGGTTCAACATGCAATTTGTCACAAAATACTTCAATGATATTAAAAAATTCATGCTCTTCTTCAAGGCTTTTGTTTGTGTCCTTTTCTTGGAAAGGCTCTTCCATGGCTTCATCATCTTGCTCCATAAAACAAGGTAGCTCACCCATTAAGGACAAGGACATGGCATTCTCTTCTCTATCAACCTCCTGTTGATGGTGAACCTTTTGTTCTAATTGACCCTTAGCCATAGGTGATGGCATGGTCTCTTCTTCATCATCAAAAAAAAGAGGGAGCTCATCATACAAATCAACCAAGAGCTCAGGCCAGGCACTAAACTCCATCACCACACCTTGCTACTCCATTTCACCATAGTCATCACTCTGCACTGATACCTCAGATTTCTTCTCCTCCTCTTCAAATGAGAGCTCATTTACCATAGGTCCTTGCTCAGACACTAGACTAGTATCCATGAAAAGACTTGGCATTTGACAGCTAGGAGGGAGAGTCCATTAGGGAATCTGAATCACCTCATCATCCTGAGAGACCAGAGGGGTCTCTTGCGATGACTCACTTCTCTAAATAGGCTGCTCTTGTAGAGTGGTGGGCTAAATCTCAAGCACAGGCTCTTAAAAGGAATTTTTTGCCTTGAAACTTGGGATATGAAATTAAGGGGGCTCAGAGGGAGACACAGGAGGCATACCCATCTTGAAGCTTGGAAATGAATGCTTTTTTGGCTCTTCATGTGTAGGCTCTTGAGGCAAATGGGTCCTCCAGCTTGGGATCTTAGGTCTATGAGCCTCTTGTTGAACAATTTGTGATCTCAACCTTGTTGTCTCAATTTCAGCTCAGCGTCTGATCTCCTCTTGGAAATTTTTAACTTGTTCCTCATCAGCAAGAGCATCTGTCATTTGGTATGGGACCCACCCTTCCCTTTGCTAACTAAGATGAAACCTCCAGGTTCTAGGCTGGTTCCTCTTAGATTATCACCTTAGTTTTCTCTTAAACAGGAAAGTAAATCTTTGAGGGGAAAGGGTTAGAAGGACTACATAAAATGGAAATGACTGAAAGCAAACTATCCTACTGGGTGATGCACCAAAAATAGGGTTTGGACCTCAGTATAGAGGGATGAAATTAGTGAAAGACCTAGGTCTAGTAGATCACAACTTACTAAATAGGCTTGCATAAGTATTTCATAAGAGAGCCTAAACATTAGACACAACCTATGACCTAGAAGCAGACATTCTCTTCAGTAAAAGGGCACAGGAATGAGATAGAATGACAAGGGGCTGAAGAATACCCACAAACTCACTCAAATTAGATCAAACACAGTAGTACACATATAAGCTAAAAGTAAGAGGGATCAAGAACCCTAAATATCACTGAAAGCATTCATAAACCTTAATCCAATAAGAGATAATGCAAACAAGGAAGCATAGGGACATGAAGGATTGTCACAAACTGCCTCTACAATATTTGTATTATCAATGGAAATTTACAGAATGTGAGAAACTAGAGGGTAGGAAGAAATGCCACAGATAGCTTCCCAAGAAAGAGAAAAAAACTCTTTTTACAAATTGCAAACTTTGAGCACTACAAGCTCCAAAAAACAATATATACATCCTCTGCACGCAGGTAGGAATCAAACCTAACTAGGGTACAAATTTTACAATTTAATAACCAACCCTAGGTACCCTGAGAATTAATGCTAAGTCAGATCATGAATATGTCTCTGCAATATCATGGCCGATCAGACTTCAGGTTGCATGCCCATACCTATACTGAAATCAGCCTGCAGCCACAACAACTTGGATTCAACAACCTTTCCTGCAACAAGCCTCACCATGAATGCTAATTGGTACCCTGCAAAATCCATGGCCCCATCGACTACATCATCCATCATCATGCTCGCAACTAGAAAATGTCCTTAGAAATCAATATTTGGACACCTTAATCCAGACGTGAGCTGAAATGTTGATGTTAAATCATCCCAAACATTTGACACCATAAATTTCTACATAACTTAAAAGTTTCTAGAAGCACCCTATTGTTTACAATCATAGACTATGGAAATAATGTCTATTATCAAAGCTACGATTCTATTTTCATAGACTCATACAAATTGGTTATATTATAACCCCAATTAAACCAAACCTAGCGTTCTCTTCTCATACATATAAATTATATTGTATCCTTAATGAAACTAGAGTTAGGGTTCTTTTCTCATATTCAAATAGGAGAAATCATAAGCTATTAGAAAATTCTCATTTCAAGAATGACTATATCAAACATTCAACCTTTGCGAAAAATGCATGCACACACCTTTCATTCTGCACTCTAGTTTTTTACTATTACATGCATTCACTTTTTAGTATGTTCTATCAACTGCATCTATGCTGACAAACATTTTGTTATATGCTTTTAAAATGTGTATTTTGCAAAGATTACATAGGTTTCACATGCTTAGAGGCAACTGTAAAAGTTGTAATGCAAGGTTAAATACATTTCTTATTTTGTTCCTTGGAAGAGTTGTCTATCCCTACCACCCTTTCCATTATGTACGTATCTTTCTATCATCTCTTTCTGTGATATAGTATCCCTATTTAAAAAAAATTCTAGGGATAGTTAGTCACCCAGTTTCTGCATTACTGTCAAATGAATATACATTGAAAAAGGTTAACTTGTTAGTCACTTTGATGTTTTTATTTGTATTGGACAAGGTGATTCAAGAAATAATAATCAAATATCTTACACCTTTGCCATTTTTTTTAATTGTGAATGGTGATTATAAATACTCTTGTTTGGATATAGTTCTCTTTAAGATATCTCTATATAATTGATTACTTATCTTTTTCTTTTTCTATCAAGTCTTAGAAACATCTATGTGATTTTTACCAAGCATGTCTTCATGTGGGCTCCCATGATTTAGACATTTTGGATTCCCATTGTAGAATTAATTTTTGGTTTTCAAGCAAGGGACTGAAACTCTTCATCTTTGTCACATTTTCTTTCTTTAAAACAAGCAAGGTACTTCTTGCATGAATTTTTTTGGTTTATTATTATATTTAATTTCTATAATGATAATTATAAGTTATAACATTATAGGAAGGTGGTAATTATTGTTTCATTGGCCAAATAGCTATTTGAACCTTTGATTAATCTCTAGGTCACTTCTATTCATGTATTCTTCTTCTTATATATCACTCCATTACATAGAGTTGGTCCCTCTACTCTTATATCACTATCTACAGAATATATGTTGATGGGAAGTTGATGGGAATGTTGGCTTGAAAATGTGTGTTTTCAGGAATCCTAACAACCAAAACCAAAACATGAAAGCACTTGGGGATATGTCAAAAAAGGTGATAGATAGGATCAATGATTATAAAGTGGCACAAGGGGACTAATTCTTTTAAGTGGGTAAAAATCACCTTCATCTTTAGGCACTACAAGGTCAAGTGGGGGTTTTGTAAGGTCTTTACAATGGGATAGTTGAGAAAAATAATTAGACGCCTTTGAGCAACCACATCCAAAAAAAAAAAAGATCTCTAAGGTTTTTAATTAAATCCATATCAACACTGACTACATGCAGACCTATGTACAATGTCTTCAATTAAAATAACTCAATATTTCTTGCAGGAGTCTATGAATGAACATCAGAGCATTCAGTGCCACCATCAAGTTACATGTTTTGCTAATCCATTTGGACAATCTAAAAACATAGGCACTAACATAGCCTCTGGATTAGGAGGTGAGATGGAAAATTGCATGCACATGCTTTTCATCTATAGGAATTTCATAATGACTAGTTGCTTTTGCAATGGCTACACCCAGGTTAGGTGCATTGGTGCTTGCAATATTTTCTATATTGATGCTTGTTTGGTTCTTGACAACTCAATCTTTTTGTAGCTTACTGGGAGCTATGGCTAAATCTCTACAAATAATAATAGACAAAATTAATTAAATAATGTGAAATTTGCAATGGCAGAAATTCCAGCTCTAGTTTGGATACAATTTCACAAATTTTTTTGCCAATGTAAATCTATCATCCATAGCCTAAATTCCCCAAAATAAATGTTTCCTTTTGTATCATCTTAAAATGGAAGCACTTCCATGTTAAGAGCATTTTTCCCTCCTAGTAAGTGGTTTGGGGTCATGTTAAGCACCTTGATTGGGTCTTTGCATGTATTTGGCTTTCCCCCACTTTCCACTTCTTCTCCGCACTTGATTTCTTCATTCTAAGTGAAATTAGGGTTAAGGTCTTAAGGACTTTCCTGATTTTCCTTCTTCTATGGCTCTATTTTCTAGGTAGGATTCAAAAATGAGACCTCCTAGTCCTTCGTCACATCAAACAGAGGATTTTCTATATGTTCCTGACACTAGGTCTTGCTCAGACATCAAATTCTGCATTTCTAGCACCCTTGGAACTCCTGTTGTAGAATGTGACAAAGTTAGGGTTTTGAGGTTAGGGTTGACCTTGACCTTGACCTCTTCCTACCAGAATTTCAAAGTTTCATTTCCTGCTAATTTGGCTTTCAGAAAAGTTATTTCCCACTTTCAGGTCAGCTGTTTCAGGCTCCAAAATGGTAAATCCTTTAATGGTATTTAATTATGGTATATTTTCTAAAGGTGAGGACCTAATTGGGATTTAATTCTTCAAGGTGGCCAATCTAGAGGAGTGTGCCCTAGTTCACTATAAAAGGAGGCCTTTCTCTCTCATTTTTATATCTCACATCAAGCAATCAAGCTCTCAAGTGCAAACAAGTCTTCAAGCATTTATCCATCAAGGAGTTCCATTGTTAGCTATTGAAGGATGCAATCTCCTTGGAGCCCCCTTGAAGATCCATCCTTCTCCATTCATTCAAGTCTTCTCGTATGCAAAGATCAAATCAAGATTGGTGTTGAAGATCAAAATACCATTGATTGCAAACATCCTACTTTCCTTGAAGCATTCTTACTTATGGATTTGAGGAATCGAATCCTCTACAAGAACTTCAACATAAGCGAGGTGATTTGTTTCAATTACTTTGTTTATGCACCATATATTTCAATTCAATTTCAGGGTTAATTCCTAAATTGGGGTTTGACTAAGGCAAACCCACCCATACAACCAAAAACCCCCATTTTCTTGTAGGTACAGGTGTGAAATCTTGGATCTAAGAGCAAAATAAGATACCCTTTTTGGAAATCTTTTAGGATCTCCAAACAAAATCAGAATTGGACTTCAAATAAATAATGTGGTCTTTGACCTTTTAAAAGGTCAAAGTCAACTTGTGTGAATTTGGAGAAAAGATTTCTAGGTTTTGTCCGCCTCGGTATTTCCAGTCTAGAACAGGTGACAAAATCTTTAGAAAGTTCATATAGAAGCTAGAATTCAGCATTTTCCAAATCTTCCCTAATTTAAGGTTAGTAGTTGCACTTCAATTATTTCATATTTCAAGCTTAATCCAACTATAGGGAAGTATAGGGTTTCTCTCCCTCTTTCATATTCTTCATAGATTGATTTGATTGTGTATTAACCTCTTGGTTGATCAAATTGGATCTCTCTTTTGGGAATTTGGATTTAGGAGTGAATCTTACATTTTCCTCACACACATACACAAATAAAGGTGATTCCAAATCACTACTATTCATTTTGGTGAACCTAACTAGCTTACTCTCTTTCTTTTTGGTGTTAGATTCTCTTTTATCTTGTTAGTATTAGATTTGACCTTTGGGATTGATCTTTTATGCTAATTAGATTTCCTATTCATGCATTATGTGTTCTTAGTTTATTTCATTTGCATTATATTGGTTTATGAGCTTTACTACCACTAGTCCTACTTATAACATTCTGGTTAGAAGAAGTCGTAGATTCATGGGTGCCTTTGAGCCTGAATCTTCTCCTTTCCTTAGGATCCCCGATGATAACTTGATTCTTCATTATTCTAATCCTACTATGGAGCAGAACTCTTCTCTCTCATCTCATGATGAGGATTATGCTTCAAGGGTTCCTCTTGAACAAGTCCAAAAAATTTCCATTGAACTTGATAAAATGAGTAATTGGCTTCTTCAAGAAAACCATGGTCAAGATTCTATTCAAGCTATAGAGGCTCTTAAGAAAGTTCTCTGTGATAGTGATCAAGGTGTTAACGTCTTGTGTGGTATTACTCATCTTATGCATTCCAATGTTAAACCTTTAACTCAAGAGGCTCAAGAGTTAGGTTTCACTGCTCCTATCACTAGTATTGAACCTTCTCTAATCCTTTACCTAGTATTCCTATCTATACTCCTCCTTTGGTGACTGTGACTACTTCCTCTATTCCTATGACTATTCCTCCCATGTCTCTTCCTACATCACAACCTTCATATCATAGTGTTCCTTTCACTTATTCCACTTCACTTCCAACTGTAGTTCCTATTGTTCCTCCAGTTGTGTCTTCTATTCCTGCAGCTTCTTACACTTTACCTAGTGTGTCTAATGTTTCTACTCCTCCTATTTCCTCTACTGGTTCCACCATCATCAGTTTGGCTCAAACCGTCTCATCCTTACAACAACAACTTGCTTCCTTAACTCAAAACAAGTTTAGTATTCCTACATATGACATGGGAAGTCCTTTGTCTAGGGATATTATCCGAACTCTTGTTCCTCAACAAGTTGTTATGCCTCATCTTGAGAATTATAATGGAAAGGGAGATCCTGTTCATCATGTTAAAACATTCCAAATCCTTTGTAGTGATTATGCTCATGACCATAGGATTTTAGCCAAACTATTTTCTCAAACCTTTTGTGACAAGGCCCTACAATGGTATTGTTCCTTGCCTCCTTATTCAATTGATTCCTTTCCACAACTTGCTAATGCCTTTATTCAATAATTTCAAAACAATATTGGCCCGCAAGTATCAATGACTAATTTAATGCATTGTAAACAAAGTGCTAAAGAAAAATTGACTGAATTTATTGGTAGATTTAAGCATTTCCATGCTCAGATTTCTTATCCTGTTCCTGGTATTGATATTCAACGTATGTTTATTTCAAATTTGCAAAAGGATATTAGAGATAAGATTTTTCTTACTGAATTTACCTCTTTTCAACAACTTTGTGGAGCACTTCATCATTATCAATTACAAGTGATCCAGTTTGAGAGCAACACTCCAATGGCTCCTATTCTAGTTGATAAGAGTGATGCTGCTCCTAATCCAAATAAGTTTCAAAAATTCAATAATTATGTCAAGATAAACAAACAAGTGAATGCAATTGCTAATCAGGTTGTTGTTGCATCTCATAATGCCACTTCTACACCCACTTCTTTTTGATTAAATCATATGTTTACTCTTTCTGAAACTTTACACGTTATTATGAATAGGTTGTTGGTGTGCTAATATGATTACTTTACCTCCTATTCAACCTCTTTTACCTACTACGATTGCATCTAAATCTTTTGATCAAAATGCTTTTTGTCAATATCATCATTAGAATGGTCATGATACTGAGAGATGTTATTATTTAAAACACAAGGTCCAAGATCTCATTGATGCTAAAGCTTTATCTATTGATAATCTAGCTAGTAGTGGGAATCAATCTGTCTTTCCTCCTAATCAGAACCTTCAAATCTATACAAATCCTTTACCTACGTATGATACTAATACTATTTCTCAACCATATACTATGGACATTGTATATGATTCAAAAATGGATGATCTTAATCATGTCATTAATCAAGTGGAGCATGTTACCAAGCCTATATCTCCACCTCAACCTTCACCTCATGTTCAATCTCAACCTCAAGATAAACCCAAACCTAAAGTGAAACCTCAACCTAAACCTCGACAACAATTTAAGGATAAAAGACCTCAAGAACTTTTGATTACCTTTGATGACTCTGAGATTGTTAAGGCTCCTGATGGTCCCCTTTATATTGCTGCTAGGGTTACCCAGATACCTACTCGTGGTTGTCTTGTTGATCCTACCTCCTTAGTCAATGTTATCACTAAAGAAAATATTTTTATAAAAAGCTTACAACATGACTTCTATGATACATCAGATGTGTGGATTCAAACTTGTAATGGTTTTCTTTATCCCTCATTTGGTTCTATTACTTTACCAGTTGAACTTTTGGGAAAACTTGTGCACACTACCTTTGTTGTGGTTCCCACTTCTAATCAATTTCAAGTTAAGCAAGGTTTGCCTTGGTTGACTCCCATGCATTTTGTTGCTTCACCTATCCATAAGTGTCTTAAGTTCATTCATGATGGCAAAGTGAAGATGATCAACCATAGTCTATATCAACCTTCTAGGCCTAGAGATTGTGCTGCTCTAGATTTCTTTTGGCCTTCATTACCTCATTCATGTCCTCCTCGCCTTGATAATATTTTTCAATCATATCAAGCTTATAAGCATCATAAGATTCTTCAATTAAGCATACCTCCTATGGATCTTAATCATGGTCTTTTACCTACACCTTTGATACCTCCTTCAACTATGGCTTCTTGTTCTATTAATCAAGTTCCTCCTACTAAATCTATCAAACATCCTGTGATTGCTCCTCCTATGGTTGATAATCCTATTGATCTTCCTAAAGAACCTATGAAGGATCTTGCGATTGTTCCTCCTAGTTCTCAACCTATTTCAAATAAATCAAAATGTAACTGATCTACTAATGAACATCGTAAAAAGCATCGTGCTCATGCTAAAGCTAAAAGATCTCTACTTTCTGCGGATACACCTATGCGTAATATTGTTACCAATAATGATGTTCACATGCATGATTATGATGATTCTATTCATATCTTAGATCCTATTTTGATTAATTTGGATGGATGAAGATACTCTTGATGATACTGATAATGTTACTGATGAATATGAGACTATTGACATTGACATTGATTTGCCAAATATGCTTTCATCTCAATTAACTCTTACACCTAGTATCGAACATAGTGATTCTCAAGAGGATCCTTGTTTGGAACTAGCTATCATTCCTACTATATTGGATATAGTCCCTCTTGTGAGTTACCCACCTACCCTAAATGATATACAATGAGATGGGGAAAGTAGGCAGCATGCTTGAGGGGCTTGTCCTTCATGGTAGCTTTATTGTGTGTTTGCCTGCTGTACTGTGCTTCTCCCATAATGTGATTGCTAAATATTGTTAGATTCTTTTATATGATCCTTGTTACTCAGTTGGTACAAGGTGATGAAGGAATCAAAACTATTATTCAAATTCATCTATATGTATCTCTATTCTTCTATGTGTTGTTCAATGTTATGTTGTAACTATGCTATTGTGCATAAATGTTTCCTTGTGTAATCTTCTTGGATTCGAGATATGGTAGCACTGATTCTTTTTGGTCTCCATATCATGGTCCAAAAAGATTCTCCTTCATATATCTAATGTGATCTTTCCTCATTTGTGATTGTAGTTCTACTTTCTTTGGGGAATGATGTCAATTCATTTGCAATAATATCATATATATATATATATATATATATATATTATCTTATGATCATACTGACCCCATGGTAGGTAGATCCCTTCCATGTTCTCTGTATGTTTCTATGTTATTTCCCTTGATTTTTCTTCATCTGGGGGCATCTCGACATGGAAACGTAATCAGTGGAGTTGTTTATGTTTCCATTAAAGCCATTTCTCCTATTAAAGTGTTAGCAATGACTTTAACATGGGGGCATACGCTCTGCTCACTTATTACACACACACACACTTATAAAAAAATTCAAAACATGCTAAATCTTCTAAAGGTAATGCACATAAGTTGCTAAATCCTAAGGAAGACATGCACTTTAAAATTAATTTTTAATCTTTCTTTTTGGATTAAGAACTAATCCTTAAAGTATAGATTAATATTAGGATCTCTTGATCCATCCAATTTCAAATTCATATATATTGTGATCCCTTAAGGTCGGAAGTGTCCTTAAGATTGGATCTCTTTTTTATTTATTCTTATGGAATAGAATATTCCTAAGGATAAATCCTTGATGGGTTGACTAGTGAGTAGCCACATTCACTAGGCAGTTCAATTCCATCTTTCCGGTTGCACCTTTTTCCTATGTGGTTCACAATGGGACATAAGTTCTCATTGGGTGAGGTAATCACACTTTTTCTTTTTCTCTTTAGAGATGTCTCTCTTATTTTTGATCTAAGAGTCAATGAAGACTTGAGTCCCTGGGGGCTTGGGATTTCTCTTTGACCCTTAGATTATGATAAGATTATCTTGTTATTTTTATCTCCTTTACCAAGAGTTTGCATCGAGTCCATACTCTTGCTAAAGTGGGGGCTTAATGTATCATCTTAAAATGGAAGCACTTCCATGTTAAGAGCAATTATCCCTCCAAGTAAGTGGTTTGGGGTCATGTTAAGCACCTTGATTGGGTCTCTGCATGTATTTGGCTTTCCCCCATTTTCCACTTCTTCTCCGCACTTGATTTCTTCATTCTAAGTGAAATTATGGTTAAGGTCTTAAGGACTTTCCTAATTTTCCTTCTTCTATGGCTCTATTTTCTAGGTAAGATTTACAAATGAGACCTCCTATTCCTTCATCACATCAAACAGAGGATTTTTTGTCTATTCCTGACACTGGGTCTTGCTCAGACATCAAATTTTGCATTTCTAGCACCCTTGGAACTCCTGTTGTAGAACCTGACAAAGTTAGAGTTTTGAGGGCAGGGTCAACCTTGACCCTGACTAGGTCAGGGTTGACCTCGACCTTGACCTCGTCCTGCCATAATTTCAAAGTTTCATTTCCCGCTGATTTGGCTTTCAAGAAAGTTATTTTTCGCTTCCAAGTCAGCTGTTTCGGGCTCCAAAACGGTAAATCCTTTAATGGTATTTAATCAAGGTATATTTTCTAAAGGTGAGGACCTAATTGAGATTTAATTCTTCAAGGTGGACCATCTAGAGGAGTGTGCCCTAGTTCACTATAAAAGGAGGCCTTCCTCTCTCATTTTCATACCTCACATCAAGCAATGAAGCTCTCAAGTGCAAACAAGTCTTCAAGCATTCAAGTGTTCAAGCATTCATTTATCAGGGAGTTCCAATGTTAGATATTGAAGGATTCAATCTCCTTGGAGCCCCCTTGAAGATCCATTTTTCTCCATTCATTCAAGTCTTCTTGTATGCAAATATCAAATTAATATTGGTGTTGAAGATTAAAATACCATTGATTGGAGACATCCTACTTTCATTGAAGCATTCTTACTTGTAGATTTGAGGATTCGAATCCTCTACAATGACTTCAACATAAGCGAGGTGATTTGTTTCAATTACTTTGTTTATGCACCATATATTTCAATTCAATTTCAAGGTTAATTCCTAAATTGGGGTTTGACTAAGGCAAACCCCCCATACAACCAAAAACTCCCATTTTCTTGCAAGTACAGGTGTGAAATCTCAAATATGAGAGTGAATTCGGATACCCTTTTTGGGAATATTTTATGATCTGCAAATAGAATTGGAGTCAAACTTCAAATAAATAATGTGGTCTTTGACCTTTTAAAAGGTCAAAGTCGACCTATGTGAATTTGAAAAAAATATTTATGGGTTTTGTCCGCCTTCGCATTTCCAGTCCAGAATAGGTGACAGAATCTTCAGAAAGTTCATACAGAAGCTAGAATTCAACATTTTCCAGATCTTCCCTAATTCAAGGTTAGTATTTGCACTTCAATTATTTCAGATTTCAAGCTTAATCCAACTATAGGGAAGTATAGGGTTTCTCTCCCTCTTTCATATTCTTCATAGATTGATTTGATTGTGTATTAACCTCTTGGCTGATCAAATTGGATCTCACTTTTGGGAATTTGGATTTAGGAGTGAATCTTACATTTTCTTCACACACATACACAAATAGAGGTGATTCCAAATCACTACTATTCACCTTTATATTTTCATTCATACTCTATGACATTAGCCCTAAATAGTACATGTGTTTTAGCCCTAAATTATTTGAAAATTCTTCTCCAAGCTTCTTGAAATTTTTTACCCTCTCTTTTAAATTTGGTTTCAAATACAAATTCTATAGGCCAATCGAAGCTCGTAAATAATGTCTTCCTTCATGATTCTGCAGTCTATGATGTCAACTTTGTCTGAGACAAATGGAGAGGATGAGGCGAATGGGGAGGATGAGTATTGCTGATTTCATGGGTTATATTTAAATATAGAACAATTTTTTATTTTTATTTTTAATAGAACAAAAATTTACTATTGCATGTTTGATATGTTTATTGCAATAACTTTAAACATAGAATCAATCTACCTATTTTTGACAATAGGCAAGGTCTCTAGTTGCAACTGCAATAACACAACTCTCATTTTTATTTGTTTTCATATGTTCATTAAGGCTAGGGAAAATTATAAAAAAAATAAATTGTGAATGTAGATAACTAACGCTGTTAAACCATTGCAATTATCTTTTATAAAGATTGAAATATGGTCATAAATAATTTTTTTATTTATCTTGAGAAGCTTGCGAAAAACTATTATCTTGATTTGTCAATGGGTTATTTCACCTTATTGGAAAACTGTGATCTATAGTCCATCCTTGGCCATCTTAAGGTTTTCTTTATATTTAGAGAGTCGCCAAAAGTTCATGTAATAAAATTAAAATGAAAGGGAATGAAAAGGAATAAATAAAAGCTTTTTTATCTACATAAAAGTGAAAACCTTTCAACTAAATATTTTTGTCATGTTGTGGGTGTGTTATGCAGAGACCAGCAGATATTATCAAATTTACAAAAAGTGTGTATTGTCTGGTTTCCATATACCACAGTTGAACACTTTACTTTATTCTCTCTAAGATGATGACCTCTGGCCAAATGATTAAACAGTGTGAAAAGCTGTAGAAGTTACTATATGGGGTTTTATTAGGTCACCTAAAATAGGTGGGTTGATTATATTTTCTTGTCTTGGATGCCAATATTATTGTAGAGGTTAATGTACTGATTTTTCTATTTTTTTTTAGACTACGCATTGTAATTTTCTTTGTCAATATTTTGCTAGTTTCACTATGAAGAAAAGACTCCTTTTCAACAAGCTATTGTTTGTATGTTCTGAATATGTCATTTATGTTCATAGCAGCCTTTCTTGAATTTCATGATACAAGTTAAGCTTCCAATGAAATCTCTTCCAAATCAAATATCTCAACATCAACTTCAGCAGAGTTGTGGCAAGTTTTGTAATTCTCCTGTATTTTAATTATTTTAATTATTAGTTTCTACCATGCCATGGTAGATAACTTTTGCGAAGGGTAATATGTTAAATGGTGATTAAAGAATTTGATTGATTCCAATGACATCAATTCATTTCCCTACTGTTACAATTTTCTTCAATGTTCGTGAGCAGGAAATGATCGAGTGTTAAGGATTACCTCTGCATTATGGATGCTAGCAGATTTTTGTTGGGCAGAGGGGAGGACTTCCACATTTCTATGCAAGGGAATGCCCAGATATTGAGGGATGGATCAAGGATCAATGTCTTGGGGACACTATTTTTGCAGAGGGTGTCAATAGCTAGCTTTCATTTTTGGAAAAGTCCTTAAACCAATGCCAGAGAATGCACGATTACAAAGGTTGTTCTTACAAGGGTTTAACATAGTTGGCACATAGACCATTCTCATATTACATGTTGCTTCAATCAGACAACTTCATACGCTATGGTGAGAAGACCAATGATAAAAGTAAAAAAGGAAAAAATAGCCGCCAGTTTGGGTTGCTTTTAATAGAATACACCAGTTGGCAATTAGGTATTTTTCCCCCTCATGTAGGTGAGAGGTCTACCCTATGTATTGAGTTTTGTGTACAGATTTTGATGACCGAGCTTTATAAAAAAGGGAATTAAACCCCATTGACAAGCACTTTTTCTTGTATCGGAGCATGTGATATTACTGATGCTGGGAGATATGGAGTTTCATTTTTTTCTATTACCCTCTATCTATGTATTTTGTGTATCTTCCTATTCTTGTTACTTCCATAATTTGTAGATTTAAAGAATTCAAAATAAAACCAAAAATTACAGAATAACAAGAGTAGATTACAAACAGACAATGAACACATTGTTTATCATGGTTCACCACAATAGTGGCTATGTCCACACTGAGAGCAGAGAAATTATATTAAGCTCATGTTAGGCCATTTTTCTATCATAGCAAAAACTTATGAAAATGGCCTATTTTCTATGCAAGCTTTGTCATTGCCTCTTGTCCTGTGTTCTACATGTTGTCACCAGGCTCTGGTCCAATTTGCATGTGCTGAATCATAAAACCCAGAAAGATATTCAAATTTCATGGTTTGTGGGAAGTAATCTTTAAAATTTACCACAGTGTTGAAAACCCACAGTGTTTTCAAAAATCCACGTTATTTTTGACCTGTGTGTTGTTTTCAACCTTGTGCTTTCTACTTGGTCCGCTTATCTTTTGGCATCAGAAACCCTCGATATTTTTGGCTTCCTTGATTACCTTTGTGTGATGTTAAAAGGTCTGTGTGTTTTTGACCCTACATTTCATCTTTTCTGTCGGCTCTCCTTGTTCATCAGTCTTAGCTACGCATGTCTGACCATGTGGTGGGTTTGACTTCTTCCCTATTGGCTGTCACATGGCCGCATGTCAGATCTTTCTGACATGCGATCATGCGACTGCTTGCCACCTGGCCGTGTGGGTCCCAGTCCTGTGCGTCTTCTTGGTGGTTTACTTTTATAACAACATAGGTGTGACATTGGGGGGCCAGAGATCGAAGATCTACAGTCAGCATATGATCACATGGAATATTCCTTACCCATGCGATCATGCGCCCACCGTCTGATTTGGTGTCGATGATTTGTTCACTTTGGGCCCGCTGGCGAATGTGGTGATGTGGCAGCCTTTGGTTGGCTGTCACATGATTGCATAGCCCATTCTTTGGCTATACGATCATGTGATCGACTGACATGTGTCCTTGCTCACAGTTGCGGAGTTGTGCCGTGGTAGGTTCTGGTGATGGTTTCCGTGGCGGTTGCGGTGGTAGTTTTCTTTTGGCTAGCGGTAACGATGGCGGTTAATGTTTGCGGGCTATCGTATGTTGGCATAGCCCATTTCCAAGCTATGCGATCATGCAACAGGGTGCCACATATCCCCATGGGCCCGCCTGCGGCTATTTGGTGGGCTCGGTGGAGGGTGCTGTCATGGCAATTTCTAGTTGGACCGTGCTGGCGGGAAGGTGAGTTTGATTGTTTTCCCAAGTTTAGATTTCTTAGTGGTTGCAGTGAATGGCATGGTGACATGTGGCATCAGACAGGCACAGGTGCAATCTAGTGTTTGGTAGAGGGGATAAAGAAATTAGCAGTGCTGACAATTTTAATGTGGTCGCACATTCATGGAAAGAATGGAGGATTCGCTAGTTTGTCTGGTGATTGTGTGAGCGGTAGTCGGGAAGTCGCTAAGTGTTTAGTGAAGGCATGAAATGTTTAGCAAATTGGTTAAGGTCCTTTATCACCAATTCACTAAGTCTGGTGGGGCATCTTTCAGGTGCTGAGCTGTTGATGTTTGATTGGCCGATGGTGGAGCTGAGGATTTCTCAGGAAAGTTTGTAGTCAGCTTTGCATGGTTAGGAATCTGCTATCGCATGATCGCAAGGGCTATCTTTCCGCCATGTGATCATGCGACCAAACATGAATTAAGGCTCATTCCTTATGGCAATGAGAATTGATGATAGCTCAGTTGCGCAGCTAAGAGTAAAATGTTAAGGAGCATAAAGCCCACTAGATGAAAAGTGGCCATTACTGTTTCAAATTTGAATGTATGTGAATTTCCAGTGACAGGGGGTACCATTTTTAATGGAATTGAATGCAGACAACACCCTATTTGGTGAGAAGTGACTGGTTTGCAGTGTGCTCTAGGATGTCATGAGTGTTTGTGGGGCTATTTTGTTGTGCAGTGATGGACATTCTTTCTTGTTCGAGGCTTTTTGTAGGTGACTTTAAAATCTTGATTGGTTGGGGGGTTGAGGACTTAACCCTGGTTACTCATAGCTTGTTGCATCCTACTGGTTTAGGATTTCAAGGTAACCAGTGGTATAAATGGTGAAATTTTTTACTATGTCTGGGTTCTAAATTTTGTCAGTTCTAGTGAAAGTTTATGCTCTGTAGGTTTCCCCTTCTCTCTGCATATAGGGCGTTTTGTTTCCATTGTTGTTTCAGGGAATATAATGCATGCTGCAGTAGATTTGTCTTATGTATGAGGACTCAATGTATTCTTACTGTCACTAAGCTATCTCCATTTGAATTCTGAATTCATTAATCACACATCAAGGGTGTCTAGTTTTTCTGCTTGTATTGCCTAAGTGTTTGCAAGTGGAGTTATCTTTGCAGAGGCAACTAGTTTAGGGTTAGTGTTTATGGATGTATGAGCTGAACTATCAAGGATAGGTCATGCTTGTCTTCCATTGGATGCTGGTCAATGTATCATCTGTTTATAGGTTTGTTCTAAGGGGAGGGTTAAAATCCTTTGATGGATAATAGCATGCTTGAATGCACAAGTGGGTGTTAAGTTGAGGATTGGTCATGGTGTGTGATTGATGTCAGGCATCAACACATTGAGCATATTGTTTTCTTGTTTCATAGTTGTCTCTTGCAATAAGGTATTTGACTCTGTGGCCCAATGGATAAGGCACTGGTCTATCAAGGACTTAGGGGATCTCAAGGGACCTTTCAATCATTTTAAAATTATTTCATTTCTGTCCCACCCTTTCCTTTTCAAGTTGTTAGTGTAGGTCTCTGGTTTTCTTACTCACTCCATGCAAGTAGGGCTATTGCATGAGATATTGGCTTCATTGAGGTACAAGATACCTAGGAGTTTGAGAACCATTCCACAATAATCTATCTGCAGGCCTTTAGTTTTGTCATGAGGTGTCTTGAATGTGCAGATAAGGAAATACCCACCTGAGTGAATGTGGAGCTTGAAGCAGAAGGAGGATTTCTCTTTATCCTCATCAATTGGTTTGTTTTCCTTGTCAAGTGTGAGTGCCTAACCAATGTTTTGAGCCCAACTATTTGATTCAAGCTTGGTCCTGCAAGGAAAAAAGCCAACAAAATGGTGACTCTACTGGGGAAATGAAATAAGTTACTAATAAGAGTATCCCAGAGTCTTGTTCTATTTAGTTTGGGGAAGAGTCTTATATGTTTTCCAATCTGAGAATTGTTTTTCAGATTTACAAGTGTGCTACCTGGATTTGCTGATTGATTTATGTGTGGCTTTGTTGTAGGAGTGCTTAGAGTCTATTGGTGTTTCAAGATAGGTCAGTAAAATTTGTGTCCTTTGAAGAGAGGTGGCGACTCTATGCTAGAAAGAACCTAAATTATGAAGTTTTGTTGGACTTCAGTCAGTTAAGAATAATGTAGCAGCATTCAGCAGGGTGATCCAGGTATTCTCCATCAAAAATTTTATGTATATGCATGGTCCTTATCAAATGGATTTGTCATTAAGAAAGGACATATAAGTGTGAAGTGTGTAGGAAAAGTTTAGTGACAAAAGAAGAATAGTTTTCAAGTATAGATTTCTTGTCATTGGTTTTGAAGATTTTCAAGTGGATATACAAATTTGCAACCGGTGATGGATGCTCACAGGGTTTCTTTTGTCAGAGGATATGTGCCATTTTGTTATGATGGAATACCTGGTTTCTCTAATAAGATCCCTGATAAAATTAGGGGATACTTGCCTAAGTTTAGTAGGAACCAGTATCAGGCAGCAAGAGAGCATGTTCAGTGTTTTACTGATGTGAAGAATGATTTTGTGGTTTTCCATGAAGACCTTTGGATGAAATTGTTTGTTCAAACTCTAGAGGGTGATGCTAGAGAATGGTTTTCTTTCTTGCCGGCATGTTCTATTTCATCCTAGACTAAGATGCATTTGGCCTTCATGGAGCAGTTTGGAGAAAGGGTAAGCATATCTGATTCTTATGATAAGCTTTTAAAGATTCATATTGAGAAAAATGAACTTGTCCCTTAGTTCAATATCAGAGTTGCAAAAGTTTTGAATGGAATCCCTGAAGGTTATAGACCCAATGACCAAGTGTGTGTAAATGTCTACTTTGATGCATTTGATAAGAAAATGAATTACTTATTGAGGGACAAAGAACCTAGGACAGTATATCAGGCATTTTAAACTACAATGGATATTGAAAATAATTTGAAATATGGATTGACCAGAGGTCATTTTTCCATGAGTGCCTGTCGGTATAACGAATATGAAAGAAAAGAAGAATGTAGTGCTAATACTACAGTCCCAAATCAGCATATCAACACTTTTGTTGTGGTTTTTAATTAGGTTGTGATGTCAAATCAGGATATGTGTATAAATGTTGTTGAGTCTTTTGCTGCTGATGAGACATGTATTTAGGATGGTACAACAGTGAGATATATTCTAGACCCTGAAAGGATTGAGCAGTGTGCTGGTGTTTTGAGTTGTGAATTAGCTACCGTAGTCAATCCTTGTGATATGGATTATAAATATAATACCACTGATGTTCTTAGACATGAAATTATTGCTTCTATATCTCAGTCCTATGAAAATGAAGAGGCTGAAAGTTATGTCTCTAATGATGAGTTTGAGGATGTTGCACAAGGTAAGGAATATGATTCATTTGCATATCAATCACAGTTAGTAGAACATAGTGCTGAAAGTGGTTACTCAAGTGAGGGTGATGAAGGCAGTGATGGAGAGGTGTCTTCATATGAGTCAGATGCAATATGGGAAGAAGAAAGTAATGATGGTGATGTTGATACAGATGCTGAGAAAAGTGTTGACTGTGGGAGCATGGATGAGGTTGAAGACTTGTGGGGAAATCCACAGGATGGCTCTTTTGATGAGTGCAACACTAATTGTTCATATGTCGACAGCAATGATGGTGAGTCATGCTCTGGCTTTGATTTAGGATTCTCTTCTTCTTTTGAAGATGTGTATGATGATGGAAATGAAGACATATATAGTGGGGTTGCAAATGAGTTATTTGATGAGGACACTAGTGAAGACCAGATGGAGCTTTGTCTAAATTACTATGATAAACAATTCCATGTTGTTTCTAACCCACTATTTGAGGAATGTGCTCAGAGGATGGAATTTGTTGAGGGTTACTCACCTTCTGCACTTAAAGCTTCACATACAGTTGATTTGGAGTCTCCCTCACTAATGAGGCCAGTTGAAAGAAAGGTAATGCAGGATGAATGTTGCTTTGTTGATGAAGATGCATTACATTGGGATAGTGTTTTTCTTCTGCCATCAAGCAGTGAAAATAATGGTGATAATCTAGTTCATGATGTTGATCATGTGAATCATCCCTATGAGGACAAGGGTGTGATTTATCAGGAGAAATCAGACTTGATAAACCCGAGTAACCTGATATATGAGTATGTTTCAGTGGCCTTGGCTAAGGTAAGTGAAACTGAGTATAGTTGCTTTTCTTTTGATATGAAAGAGTACATTGAAGGTGAGTTGGATGATTGTAGCCAGGAAGAAAAGGTATCAATTTCTTATCCCGTTTCATATGTTTCAATCCATGATGATTTTGATGATGCTTATTTTTGAAGCAGTGAGTTTGTGGGGGGACATGTAAAGGAAGGCATAGGTGATGGTAAATCCAAGGTTGCTTTGTAGTCGATGCCTGACAGTGTTTTTTGTCATTGTGCATGTGGAAAAGGTTTCAGACCTCTGTTTGATTTTGTGAGCAAAAACCAAGTTTTTGATAGAGGAAAAGGATAGCATTCCTTTGGCATCCAAATGTTGCTTGTGTATTTTCTGTATATCCTGTGTTATGGTGCCAGGTTTTTGGGTAGGGAGCCAGTTTGTGAATTTTTGGGTTTTAAAGTGGGGTGAGGGCCTAATTATTTTGTTAGGGTGTGGTCTACTTCTCCCAGTGATTCTGAATTCTTTCCATGCCTGCAAGAGACATGCATCCCCAACTAGAGCCACTGCTAGGCCATTTTTTTGTCATAGCAAAAACTTATGAAAATGGCCTATTTTCTCTGCAAGCTTTGTCATTGCCTCCTGCCCTATATTCTCCATGTTGTCACCAGGATCTGGTCTAATTTGCACATGCTGAATCATAAAGCCCAGAAAGATATTCAAATATCATGGTCCGTTGGAAGCAATCTTTAAAATTTACCACAATGCCAAAAACCAACAGTGTTTTCAAAAATCCACATTGTTTTCAACCTGTGTATTGTTTTTGACCTTGTGCTTCCTGTTTGGTTTGCTTATCTTTCGACATAGGAAACCCTTGATGTTTTCGGCTTCCTTGTTTACCTTTGTGTGATGTTGAAAGGTCTATGTATTTTTTACCCTATATTTCATCTTTTCTGCCGACTCTCCTTGTTCATCAGTCTTATCTGTGCATGTCCGACCATGTGGTGGGTCTGGCCTCTTCCCTATTGGCTGTCGCATGGCCGCATGTCAGATCTTTCTGACATGCGATCATGCGACCGCTTGCCACCTGGGCGTGTGGGTCCCAGTCTTGTGCGGCTGCTTGGTGGTTTACTTTTCTAACAGTGCAGGTGCGACATTATGGGGCTAGAGATCAAAGATCTATAATCGACATATGATCACATGGAATATTCCTTACCCATGCGATCATGTGCCCACTGTCTGATTTGGTGCCGACGGTTTGTTTACTTTGGGCCCGCTGGTGGATGTGGTGATGTTGTAGCCTTTGGTTAGCTGTTGCATGATCACATAGCCCATTCTTTGCCTATGAGATCATGTGATCGACCGACATGTGTCCTTGTTCACGGTTGCGGAGTTGTGCTGTGGTAGGTTCCAGTGACGGTTTACATGGCGGTTGTGGTGGCAGTTTTCTTTTGGCTGGTGGTAACGGTGGTGGTTAATGTTTGTGGGCTGTCACATGTTCACATAGCCCATTTTTGGGCTATGCGATCATGCGACAGGGTGCCATGTGTCCCTATGGGCCCATCTATAGCTATTTGGTGGGCTCGGTGGACGGTGCTGTCGTGGTGGTTTTTGGTTGGACCATGTTGGTGGGAAGGTGAGTTTGAACACGGGCCTGGGTTTGGATTTCTTGGTGGTTGTAGCAAATGGCACAGTGACATGTGGCATCAGATGGGTGCAAGTGCAGTCTAGTGTTTGGTAGAGGGGATAAAGAAGTTAGCGGTGCTGATAATTTTAATGTGGTCATGCATTCATGGAAAGATTGGAGGATTCGCTAGTTTGTCTGGCGATTGCATGAGTGGTAGTTGGGAAGTCGCTAAGTGTTTAGCGAAAGCACAAAATGTTTAGTGAATTGGAGAAGGTCCTTTATCGCCAATTCGCTAAGTCTGGTGGGGCATCTTTCGGGTGCTAAGGTGTTGATGTTTGATTGGTCAGTGGTGGAGTCAAAGATTTCTTAGGAAAGTTTGTGGTCAGCTTTGCACGTTTAGGAAGCTGCCATTGCATGATCACAAGGGCTATCTTTCGGCCATGTGATCATGTGACCAAACATGAATTGAGGCTCATTCCCTATGGTGGTGAGAATTGATGATAGCACAGTTGCGCAGCTAAGAGTAAAATGTTAAGGAGCATAAAGCCCGCTAGATGCAAAGTGGTCATTGCTGTTTCAAATTTGAATGTCTATGAATTTCCAGTGATAGGGGGTACCAATTTTTATGGAATTGAATGCAGACAAGACCCTATTTGGTGAGAAGCGATTGGTTTGCAGTGTGGTCCAAGATGCTTTGAGTGTTTACAAGGGTGTTTTGCCATGCAGTGATGGACATTCTTTGTTGTTCAAGGCTTTTTGTAGGTGACTTTGAAATCTTGATTGGTTGAGGGGTTGAGGACTTAACCCTGTTACCCGTAGCTTGTTGTATCCTACTGGTTTAGGATTTCAAGGTAACCAGTGGTATAAATGGTGGAATTTTTTACTATGTCTGGGTTCTAAATTTTTTTCAGTTCCAGTGAAAGTTTCTACTCTGCAAGTTTCCCCTTCTCTCTGCATATAGAGTGTTCTATGTCTATTGTTGTTTCAGGGAATATAATGCATGCTGTAGCAGATTTGTCTTATGTATGAGGACTCAATGTATTCTTACTGTCACTAAGCTATCTCCATTTGAATTCTGGATTCATTAATCACACATCAAGGGTGTTTGGTTTTTCTGCTTCTATTGCCTAAGTGTTTGCAAGTGGAGTTATCTTCGCAGAGGTAACTGGTTCAGGGTTAGTGTTTATGCATGTATGAGCTGAACTATCAAAGATAGGTCATGCTTGTCTTCTAGTGGATGTTGGTCAATGTATCATCTATTTATAGGTCTCTTCTAAGGGGAGGGTTAAAATCCTTTGATGGATAATAGCATGCTTGAATGCACAAGTGGGTGTTAGGTTGAGGCTTGGTCATAGTGTGTGATTGATATTAGGCATCAACACATTGAGCATATTGTTTTCTTGTTTCATAACTGTCTCTTGTAGTAAGGTATTTGACTCTGTGGGCCAATGGATAAGGCACTGGTCTATCAGGGACTTAGGGCATCTCAGGGGACCTTTCAATCATTTTAAAATTATTTCATTTCTATCCCACCCTTTCCTTTTCAAGTTGTTAGTGTAGGTCTCTAGTTTTCTTACTCACTCCATGCAAGTAGGGCTATTGCATGAGATATTGGCTTCATTGAGGTATAGGATACCTAGGAGTTTGAGAACCATTCCACAATAATCTGTCTGCAGGCCTTTAGTTTTGTCATGAGGTGTCTTGAATGTGCAGATAAGTCAATACCCGCTTGAGTGAATGTGGAGCTCAAAGCAGAAGGAGGATTTCTCTTTATCCTCATCAATTGGTTTGTTTTCCTTGTCAAGTGTGAGTGCCTAACCAGTGGTCTGAGCCCAACTATTTGATTCAAGCTTGTTCCTGCAAGGAAAAAAGCCAACACCTCAGAAAAGAAATGTTTTACAAATGACTACAAGAGTCTTATTTATAAGCTCAATTTGAGTAGCTGAAAAGATAGGGCACAATAGACAAATGTCTGTTGACCTTCCAATCCCAACAAACTACCATCCAAAGTCAATGGATAATTTAGCTGATTAGGCATTCCCCTGCTCTACATGCTGAACTACTTCAGCTTAACAAGTCCAAGAGAAATTCTTGCACAT
Source organism: Chamaecyparis obtusa (assembly GCA_027943335.1). Taxonomy (NCBI): domain Eukaryota; kingdom Viridiplantae; phylum Streptophyta; class Pinopsida; order Cupressales; family Cupressaceae; genus Chamaecyparis; species Chamaecyparis obtusa. The sequence goes on along the minus strand of BSBK01011651.1, from coordinate 38,206 downwards.
TTGAACTTCTCTTTGGTTACAACTTTAGTGAACATATATGCTGGATTTATTTTAGTATCAATTTTTTCAACCTTCAACTTGCCCTCTTCAACAATGTGCCGAACAAAGTGAGCATGGATGTCAATGTGTTTTGAACGTTGCTGAGAAGTATGATTATGAGCCATAAATATGGTGTTGTGACTGTCATTAAAAAGAACATAATCATTTTGTTGATACTTTACTTCACCAATTAATCGCTACAACCAAATTATTTCCTGAGCACCTTCGAAAAGAACCAAATACTCAGCTTCAACAGAAGAAAGAGCAATAGAATGTTGCAGCCTTGAGGCCCAATTGATAGAAGCTCCAACAAACATGAATGTGTAACCGGCAGTAGATCTACACTTATCCAAATCTCTGGCAAGATTTGAATCTATGAATCCCCACATCTGTTCATTGTTGCTACCAAAACATAATACAAAATCTGAAGTTCCCTTAAGGTGTCTTAATATCCATTTGAAAGCCTCCCAATGAGTCTTCCCGAGATTGCTCATGAATCTACTTACAACTCCCACTGCATGAGCAATGTCGGGACGTGTCAAAACCATAGCATACATAATGCTACCAACTGCAGATTTGTAAAGAATGTCCTCCATATATTCCTTGTCCTCTTGTGTTTGTGGACATGAATTAATTGATAACTGAAAATGTGAACCAAGTGGAGTGGAAACACTATGCGCATCAGCCATACCAAATCTCTGAATTACTTTGTCAATATATTCTTTTTGTGACAATGTGATCACTTTCTTCTTCCTATCCTAGGTGATGGTCATACCAAGAATCTTCTTGGCTGCCCCTAAATCCTTCATGGAAAATATGCTTGCCAATTTATTTTTCAACTCATTAACAATTTTAGAGCTTGTTCCGGCTACTAACATGTCATCAACATAGAGAAGAAGAATAACAAATTCACCATTCGGGAGTACCTTGTAGTAAATGGATGGATTAGATTCACATCTAATAAAATTATGTTCAAGCATGAAGGATTAAAACCTAACATACCACTATCTCAGGGCTTGCTTAAGCCCATACAAACTACGCTTCAGCTGGAAATACAGATGTTCCTACCCCTTTTTCACAAAACCTTCAGGCTGATACATATACAGCTCCTCATTAATTTCTCCATGTAAGAACATTGTCTTAACATCTAACTGTTCTAATTCAAGATCCCAAATGGCTACTAATCCCAATATTGTTAAGATGGATGTCATCTTCACAACTGAAGAGAATATTTCAATGAAATCAATTCCTTGTTGCTGAGCATATCCATTTAGTACCAACTAAGCTTTGAACCATTTGTGACCTCCTCCTTCATCTTTCAATTTATAGACCCACTTGTTCTTGAGTGGTTTTCAATTTCGTGGAAGAGCAACCAAATCCCAGGTGTCATTTGCTTCAAGCGAACTCATTTCATCTGTCATAGCAAGAAACCAATTGTTTTTATCATTGCTTAGACATGCTTCTTTAAAAGTTGCAGGTTCAACTTGCTCATAAATTAAGAGCTTTGGCTCTACCTCTTTAGTAAATAATAGTTGATAATTAGAAAATTTTGAAGGAACTTCCCCTTGTCTTGAGGATCTTCTCAAATCAGGATGATCTGGTTCATGAGAATGAATTCTCTGCAATTGATTATCAAAATTTTCTCTAGGTGAAGGATCTCTATTTGAATCAGTGAGTAATTCATGAGGACTACCCTTGGAAATGGAAAAGGAGCATGTCCTCTATATACCCAAATTATTATGATATGCTTGTCTTGTTAAAACTTGTTCTTGATGAACATTATCTCTGCCAAGAGATGTGCTTATTGTTTCCTCTATAATGTGTCCATGCTAGTCCCCAAAAGTGGACTGTTTCATACACTTATGCTGAGAGTGGTCTTCACTGTCATTTGAATGACTGAGAGAGGGATCTTCGTGAGCATGGCTAGTGCTATGTGGAGACTTTGCAAAAGTGTGAAGAGAAGCAGTGTGTGGTTTAGTCACTATGAAACCATGTATTGGAACATGAGTGTCGCATGAGAAAAGAGGAATGTCTTGTTGACTGCCATGACTTTCAAACCTGTCGTAACTTGTTTGTTCCCTGCCATGAGGAGAATCATTATTCGGATGAGGAGTATCACATGAGAGAGGAGCATCAGTCCCTATTCCTCTTTCATCAATGCCATGAGAGCAGGGGTGGGTGAAATGGTTAGAAGATTCACCGAATTCAATAAACATAGACTGCACTTTGCCTCTATCATGACTGGTCTTATGACTAGTATTGCCATCTTGAGGATCTCCGCTACTGTGAGGATTTTGCACATTGTCATGAGTTGTATGTTCCTATCATGAATGCTATCTCCTCTGTCATGAGTGTTAGGAGTGCCATAAGAATCTTCATTGTTTCTTATATCATGGCGGTGACTGGCATTTCCTATGCCGTATGGAACTTGCTCTCTACTATGAGTGACTCCATGGCTTCCGAGAGGACTATGGTAGGAATCGTTATGAGGAGAGGAGGGGAAGAGCATGGGATCTCCCCTATTTTCAAAAAAACTTTGACTATCATCAGTCAAGTTTCTCTGTTCTTCATTGAATAGATGATTTGATTAATCATCCTCACTTGATGAGGATTGAAAAGGAGGATTTAGAACAGAGGTTGGAGTCACCTGAAGGGAACTTCTTGCCTGTTGAGTAGAATCAATACCATTTGAAGGTATTTTGAAGAAAATGTACTCATTTCCAGACTTATCAATGTCTGTGGTAGCTGGAAAATTTTTCTCACTAAAAATGACATCACGACTGTGAATGATTCACTTTTCAACTAGATCTTAAACTCTATAACCAAACTGCTCTTCGCCATAGCCAACAAAAATACCCTTTTGTGATTTGAAATCCAGCTTTGTCCTCTTTTCTTTTGGGACATGAACATGAGCTTCGCACCCAAAAACTTTGATGTGTGAGTACGAAATCCTCTTTCCCAGCCATTCCTCTTTCGGAATGCAAAATTCTAGACAAAATGAAGGAGTCCTATTGATCAAATAGACTACTGTATTATAGGCTTCCACCCAAAATTCTTTGCCCAAAATGGCATTGGAAAGCATACACCGTGCTTTCTCAAGAATGGTTCTATTTAACCATTTTGCTGCCCCATTTTCTTGAGGCAAATAAGGAACAACCTTAATTCATCTTATACCATGATCTACACAAAAGTTATCAAACTCCAACGAATAGAATTCCCCTCTATTATCCAATTTTAAACACTTAATTTTATGACCACTCTAATTTTCCACAAGAGCTTTAAAAATTTAGAGTTTAGAGAATACTTCTGATTTTCTAGAAAGCATATAAACCCATACCTTTCGGGTTCTATCATCAAGAAAGGTGACAAAATATTGTGCGCCTCCATAGGTTCAAAGACATCTGAATGCACTAACTCCAAAGGTGTAGTCCTTTTACCATGTCCATCCTTCAAGAAACTGACCCGCTTTTGTTTCCCATGAAGAAAATGCTCACAAAATTCCAAATTTGCAGACTTGAGACCCGGTAATTGATCACAATTCAGCATTACCTCAAGGCCTTTCTTGCTCATATGGCCTAGCCTTTGATGCCAAAGTGCAACATCTCTATGCACAAGTGTTAGAGCAGCTCCCACCTTATCAATGGGTTTCAAAATATAGAGACTACCGGTTTTGTCTCCTTTAGCAATAGCCAATGAACCTTTGACTATTTTCCATGTATCCATAAGTTCAGTTTTGAATCCTTGGGTGTATAATTGACTGACAGAAATTAGATTCCTTTGTAATTGAGGAACATGTCTAACATCTTTGAGAAGTAATTTTTCTCCTCCTTCAAGATGCAAGACAACATCTCCTTTCCCAACAATTTTACATGCTTTGTTATCACCCAAAAATACCTCTCTGAATTCACCATCTTGATAATTTGTAAATGCATCCATGAGAGAGGAGGCATGAAAGGAAGCTGCCGAATCAATTACCCACGAATCAGCTTTTGTATCACTTGTTAAAAAAATTAGGATACCCAGATCCTTTTCACAAACCATGTTTACTTGGCTGTATAATACTTGTTCTTGTGCCTTCTTATATTTTTTGCAATCCTTCTTAACATGCCCAACCTTCCACAAAACCAAAAACCATTTTGTCTCCCTCTTGACTATGATCTTCTTGCAAATTGGGACCTCCGATTGTTGTTTAAGTCTGCCTCTATATTGGCTTCTTCCTCTATTTTTGGTGCTCACCATTGTGAGAGCATTACCGGAAGAGGACTCATCATTCTTTCTCCTTAAATCTTCAGAGAGAAGGGTGGTTGAAACTTCATCAAAAACCAGCTTCTTGGTAGTTGATGCTGAGGTGCTTATGGCTATCACAGGTCCATCCCAGCTATTAGGAAGAGAACATAGCAATAGAACAGCCTTATTCTCATCATCTTGTGTCATGCCAATTGAATTTGCTTGGCTGATCAAGGTGTTAAATTCATTAAGGTGATTTGTCATGGTTTCACCTTCCCTCATCTTAAGTTTTTACAACTTCTTCATGATGAAGAATTTGTTCATAGCGGATGTTTGTGCATATGTTGAAGCCAATTTATCCCATATGTCTTTGGATGTAGTTTTGTCTGAAACATTATATAGCACATTATCGAGCCTAATGCAAGAAAGATTGTTGCCATGGCTTTCTCATCAAGCTTTCCCCCATCTTCATCCGACATGGCTGTGGGTTTCTTTGCTTTTCCTTCAAGTGCCAGTGAAAGCTCTTTGTTCACTAACAAAGACTTCATCTGAATCTTCCATATTCTATAATTCTTCCCAGAAAATTTATGTACTTTTACTTCTTCCATAATTTTGAAAATGAAAACTCAACCAACGATTAACTTCGCTTTGATACCAATTGTAGATTTAAAGAATTCGAAATAAAACCAAAAATTATAGAATAACAAGAGTAGATTACAAATAGAAAATGAACACACTATTTATCGTGGTTCACCACAATAGTGGCTATGTCCACACAGAGAACAGAGAAATTATATTAACCTCAGAAAAAAAATGTTTTACAAATGACTACAAGAGTCTTATTTATAAGCTCAATTTGAGCAGCTAAAAAGATAAGGCACAATAGACAAATGTTCATTGGCCTTCCAATCCCAACATAATTAAGTAGCTTCTCATTATTGCAGTAAGTCCATTCTATTCCTCCTTTTTATATATAGACAGTTTCATTCTCTGGTTTGAGTGCTATTAACCTCCACTTATATCACATTTCCCATCAAGCCCTAAGCTAGGAATGCCTACTCCTTTTGTTAATTTTTGTGCTAATTTACAAACATAATCATGTAGTATTTCTATTTCATCTATTCTTGTAGAAACATCTCCACAATTTGAAGGTCAAGCGATTGTTCCTTTTTCAGGTTCTAATCATTCATACTTGTTCTCATTAGGGCTTCTTCCACACATGTTCCAACACACTAATTTCCCAAAGTATATGCATGTATGTTAGGCCACACAGAGTCCCTGACTAAAATATTCTTTGCCTCAGGAACGTTGACTTGTTCCTGAACCTTATTTGTAATAAGGCATGTAGATGCCCAAATCCTATATAAATTTCATGCCTTCTTAAATACAATTCTCTAATTCTTTTCAAACTAAAAAAATAATCCATTTGTGATTGTACTTGCATTGTTTGAGTGTAAAGGGTCTATAATAATATTTCAATATAATTGTCCAACTTCTTCTAATATTATGATAGCCAAATAATTATATAGACTTGGATCCCACGATAATAGAAACATTTATGATCAGAGAATTTTGATAAAGCCTCAAACCCATAAAAAATTAGATAAAACTTTACTGTAATTATATGTAGGTTGTAAGTTGAGAATCTTTAATATGTCTATAGAATATCATTTGTAAGTAACTAGACCACTTATATGACATAAAAAATTATGAACCCCAAAAACACATGATAGAAAAAAGCTAAGGAGCCATCAGAATTGAACAAGTAACACTAAAAACATAAATATGTTTTCTCAAATATTTGAAGAAAGGTTAGAGCAGTACTAAATTTAATAATCACTAAAACTAGTGTAAGAAGCGTGGTCAGGGAGGAAAGCCACATAGTTGAATCTAATTTATTAAGTGGTGTCTGAACTATGGATATTCAAGAGTTTGACTTGTTGTTCGTTGAAGGGAAAAATTATTATGCTTTTAGAAAATGTTTGGAGACCTTGAAAGGTAAAATATTTTATTTTGAAACTAGCTTATTTCTTCTAGTGCTTTCTTGGATGAAGAAGATGGGATCTCGGGAGCATGTAGGAGCTTTGATCAGGGTGCTAAGTTTTGTAATTCTCATGTATTTTAATTGTTTAATGCATTATTGTATTAATGGGGCTTCTACTTTTTAATTATTAATGGGAAAAAAACACTAGTATCAAGGAAATAACTTAGTTGTCATTGTAGCTAATATTTGTTTAGTAGATTTGGTATGTTGAAGATAATTCCTCACATATTTTACTTAAAACTTTCTTTTAATACTTTCAAAAATGTCAAGTTGTCAATTCAAGTAGAGCATGGTTATTCCATATTTTTGGAAACTTCATATTTCAAATCCATTTACCATTAAAATAAAAACTGTGTATAATCTTGTGTGTTTAATTGTTGGTCTCTTTCTATAACCCACATTCATAAGACAAAATATGAGATATTTTTCAATTTTTGCTTCATATTGTAGTTTGTAGAAACATACATTTATACGTTTAAAGGGTGCTAGCTCAATGGAAGAGCACTTGATTTAAAAGTAAGAAGATGGTGGTTCGATTCCATCATATCTTAACATGAATTAATCAAGGATTATTGTAAGATTCATCTAAATAGTGAATTTTTTTTAAATTATAGTTTCATATTATCCCCAAAGATAGAAAAGTTATATTTGAATCTTACAATAAGTGGTATTTAAGACATATCTCTCTGTATAAAGATAATATGTATTTTAATTTTAGTTATAGTTTTTATAGAAAAAAAATGAAATTGTCTCTTTAGAGACAATAATACTGGTGTCTTTTTTGTCTTACAAAGACATTTTTTTAAGACAATAATTTGAGACACTTTTTTAAACATGACATTTAAGTATAGACAACTTTTATTTTGTCTCAACTCGAGACAATTTACTCTAAAATTGTCTCAAATATTGTCTTTAAACCCTCTTCTATGTAGTAGTGACCGGTGCGGCATCAAAGGCTACCAAGACACTTTGTATGTGTACTCCCTCCGTCAATTCTATCGTGAAGTTGATATCTATGGCACCATGGATTTCATCTTCAGCAACGTTGCGGTTGTCATCCAGAACAGCAATATCATTGCTAGACGCCCCATGAGGGGCCAGGAGAACACAATTACAGCCCAAAGAAGAACTGATCCAAATGAAAACATGGGGATTTCCATCCACAATTGCAATGTTTTGGCGTCTTCCGCACTTGAACGTGTAAGGGATCTGTCAAGACGTACCTGGGGAGGTCGTGGAAGGAATACTCTCGCACTCTTTTTATACAATCCACCCTCGACAATCACATCGACCCCGCTAGTTGGTTGGAATGGAATGGTAGCTTTTCTCTGAATACTTTATACTATGGCGAATACATGAATAGAGGAGGTGGTGTAGGAACGTCAAAACGTGTGAATTGGCCTGGCTTTCATGTGATTACGAGTGCCACAGAAGCTTTCAAGTTTACGGTTATTGAATTCATTCGTGGGAGTTCATGGATTCCGTCTACAGGTCTCACCTTTACTCAAGGCTTGAACTGATCATTAGGGTTTACTTTTTGTATTGTTATTCATATTGATATTCTAGTTGTTTATTATTCAAGCTCAAGTATGATATTCTTACGCCAGAAGAGCAATTGTTACCTAAAATATTGCTTTGGCTGCTATGTGGAAATTGTTGTTTACGAAGCCCCCAATTGTTGCGATTCATTGGATTTCATATATCATGAATCATATAAATGAAAAAAGATTTGTGCGAATCATTACGGGATGCTATTGACGTCTACACGGCTCCCATAATCCGCTTGTGATAGATAATTAATTTAGGGTAAAAGGTTGAGATTGATGGTTTGAATATAAAAAACAAACAATGGTATTTAAATAATAAATAAATGGTTTACCTATGTATCTTATGTGTTTTAGTAACTAACTGATATTAAACTAATAAATAATAAATAAATGGTTTACCTATGTATTTAAATAATAAATAAATGGTTTACCTATGTATCTTATGTGTTTTAGTAACTAACTGATATTAAACTAAAACTTAAATTTAAAATATATAAGAAAAGTTTTTTTGATGAGTAGTGCCTTTTCTATTAATAAAATATTAAAGTTACATATTTACAAAAAAGGGGCCGGGAGACATAAAAATCATGCTCCAAAGTTCACACAGCAAAAGCGGAAACAGTTAACAACTATTCATAAAATAAAATAAAAAGCATAAAGCCATTAAGTAGCAAGAGCAGAAAAGTTTGAAAAAAAAATTAAGTGTCTTTCTTGTTATGGTCTGTGTTTTACTATGTTTCTTTTAGACGTTGCTTTATTTTTATGGTTGGTAGACTTTGGTTTTCTAGTTTAAGGAGTGGCTGTGAGGCTAGTTTGACTCACATTTTTCTGTTGTTTCTCGAAATTAGAGTCCTTTTTCAATTTATTGAGTGTAAAATAAATAAAGTAAATTTTAATTTAAGACTAAAATATTTGATAAAATCAAACCAATATGAGTTTAGAGATGTAAAAGAGAATAGAAACAAATATAACAACAAATTTTATGGAGAGGTTGATTAGACCTATTTTAAAATCAAGGACTAAATTAAGGTAAAGGCTTTAAACTTCAAAGGTGACTCAAATTCTAATATGCTCTTTGATAGATTACAAAAATTAATGAAGTATTTGATCTAGAAAATGTATATATAAAATTTCAAGGACTGTTGAAAGTTTGTAGTGGCAAGGATGAATTTTCACATTATAATATGGTAGAATAAATTCTACAATAATCAAAGATAGGTAAAATGTAAGTCTAGGTTTTATAGGTTAAGATGTTGAAGGAATTGAGATCCAACTTCTTGATTGCAAATTATCAACATAATTTGTTCAATCAATTCAAAACATAAAATAAAAGGAGTTGCTTGTATTGGAATAATCAAAATAATTTATGGTTGCAAAGCTAAGTAGGTTTGAAAGAAGATGGAAAGAAAGTTCATGTTCGATGTACAAAATTAGTTGTGATTCTAACTTTAGGATGAATTGCATTTCATCAAATAAAATACTATAGATGGATTGTGGTTTCAACATTAAGGTAATTAAAATTTATCAAATTGAATACTATTTTGATCTTGAGGATAAATTCAAGTGGGGTAAAGGTAAAATATTGAGTGCAAGAATGATGATAACACTTCTATTAGAGGGACAAGAAGCTCCTCAAAACCTACCTAGAACAAATATCTTAAGGAAAGCAACTATTTGAATTTGAATCCACTCCAAAGGAAAATGATTATTTATAGGTAGAAGACTTTGAATGAGGTTTTGGTGGTTAAAAATTATCTATATGTAATGAATTCCACAATGCAAAGTTTAATATTTGTGATAGATTTAGGTGGTCTAGATCCTCCTAAATCAAATGGTAGTACAAGAAGAACCTCCTACATAAGAAGCTCAATTAGAGAATGAGATAACTTAATGTTGCATACAAGCTTAATGATGCTTTAAAGAGAGATCTCAAACTATGATTGGAAGATAATTAGTGTCTTCTAAAAAAGGAAAAGTGGAAGGAAAGTCATCATTTTCCTATCATTTAACTTGGCTACTTCACAATCTCAATGTCATTATATAACGAAGGAACATCAATCATAGTTTTCAACTCATCTATTAGAATGCTAGCTTGATGTTTTTTGTATTCCAACATTATGTAATGGAAATTTTGGATCTTAATTTGCATCTATAGTCTTAGAATCTCATTTCTATGTATAATAAAAAGGTTGAGAAGATGAGACTGAATCACTTAGCGCAACTTAACATTATATTAGCTTCATAATTTATGAATGAAATTGTTGCATACATGTAAACTAATTATAGAGGTTTCTTGTTTCTAACTCCCTCTTTCTCTTCTAGTTCTATTCTGAGAGCTCATCCAAATAGTTGTTAATTTTTAGAAATTATATGCATTTCTTGTATAATTTCTATTGTAATTTATACATTTTGTACAAAGGTTAATATAATTTTTCTTTTTAGAAGTTTTGTTTTTCTTCTATCTTTTTCTGCATGTTTTTCTTTTATTTTCCACCTAGATCTATCCTGTATTGTGCAACTATAGCTACAAAAAATTTCAAAATCAACATCCAACAGACTAGGGGAAATGGTTCAGCACGTGCCATTTCTTTTTGGTCATATGAGCTTCTTTCTGTGAGTGCCCTTCATGGTCATTTAGGTTTGGTCAGGATGGGAAAAACAAACCAGAACATTGGTATGTTAAGGGAAATGAAAAGCAATTCAAAACTCTCCAGAATGCATTCCAAGCTCCCTAGATTGAATCTGCACCAAATTAGAAAGTAAGGTACTTTGAATCTGCCCTTTTTTGGATAAATTCGGGTACAATGGTTTGATGGTGGGTGCGTTGTATTTTAGGTATTTGTTTGAATTATATTGATCTGAATTGTATGAGACGTGAATACCATGATATCATCTTATTAACACAATCTATTCTAAACTATACAAAATGACCAGTAATGTTTGACCCGAGTAACTATCTAGCCATGAGCAGAAGCGTGGAGAAAGCGTGAAGTGTGAAGTACTTTAAATGAACATTATAACAAGAAGAATCAGCAGTAAATAAGATTAGATGGTTGACATGTACTTTCTTAATCAAAGTAAATGCCTCATGTTGTATAACAATCACTGTGTATAGTCAACGTTGAATGCTATTCTCTTACTCCTCAAACCGTTGAAAATTCATGTGGTGTTTGCATTCCACGTTCTCATATCAGCCAAGTTTGACTACGAGTGAGATGAGATTAAAGTGAAAACAGAAAGAAAAGTCTAGATGAATTGGCGACAAGCTATCAATAGTAGGGAATTAGAATTTCATGGTTGTACTCAAATGTTATCATTTCAAATTCTTTCACAACAATTGATTGTGCAATTCTCAGTCGATAAGTAAGGTTATTTCTTTAGGGTAATATAAATGATGAGAAATAATAATCACACAGAGTCTTTTAGTCGCCGATAGTTATAAGAGTATGAAACTAAAATTAAATGTGTTAGAGTAAATATCCATACATGATACAAGTATATGAAACTAATATTGTAAAAATCCATAAAAATCTATTGCGTAGATGATACAAGAATATGAAACTAGCATTCAATGTGTTAATTTATAAACACTCATAAAAATCTATTGATAAAAATGTGGATAAACATTGTGTCTATTAACAAAATATAATTCAAAATTAGACACTAGATCAAATAGCTTCATTAATACCATTTGAATGGTAGAAATTGTATGTGCACAAAGAAGTAAAAATTTTACATTTGGTCAAAGATAAATGATACTTACTAAATGGACTTTTAGATAGCATAAATAATATATGCAAACTTTAACAAGTGCCACGTAGCTAGTACTTGTCTTTAGTTATGTAATTAATTGTAGTTTTAAGTTATATAATTAGTTGTAGTTTTAATTGTATTGTATATAAAATTAATTTTTTAAAATTGATCTAATATAATATTATAATTAAGTTTGTAGTTAAATTATGTTAAAGTTAGAAATATGTTTAAAATTACCTTTTTCAATATTTTTATTTAACATTAATTTTTTAAAGTTAAAGTTGTTGTGTGAGATCAATAAAGATTTTTTTTGTACCAAGTTTAAAGTATACATTTTAACACATGTTTATTTACAATCTCAATTAAATTACTTCAATAAAATTAATCAAATTTAACTCCTCTACTTATACTAGTAAATTACATTTAGCTAACTTATTCACATCAAGCTACCTCTAAATACATTTTAGATATCATTTTATTTCTCTCTAAAATAGTTATTTGAATTTGCCAAAAATGCAAATACTATTATTATTTTTTCTATTTTTAAAAAAAGATTATAATTATGAATATTATTATCGCATATTATTTTTATTACAATTATATTATTTTTTATATAATATTTACTTTATCATGTAAATATAACAAAATTATGAATCTTATGGAAAAACAAATAAACTATCATCAAATATATCTATACATTGTAATGGCAATACCTACCAAATAAAAGTGTGGCCCACCTCAGACAAGTTGTAATTTATATTTAATGAATTCACCACAGCCAATGGTAAAGTGAGAAAGGACTGCGTGGTTACCCAAGGCCTAAGTACTAGTGAAAAGTGTCAGTTAGAAAATTATTATTTAAAAATAAAGTAAACCTTTGCATTGGGAAAATATTGAATCTGTGCGCAAAAAGAATGAATTAATGACCCCATTAGTTACCATTTTTTGAAGGAATTAATGCCCCTATCAGTTACCAATTTTTGCGGTTTGCTCTGGAATGTAATACACGCCTTCTATTTAAAAATGTAAAAATATTTTTTAAAAATTAAGGAAACTAGTTTCCAAAAAAATAAAATGATATTTTTTATAGAAATAAGTGGCAAAAATAAAGTATTGTGGCTACAAATCTAAAAATTTCATGTATAAGACCCAAACTAATTTAACCAATCAAATAATAGAAAAATAATTTTTATAAATTATAAAGTTAAAAATATTGCATCTAACTTTAGAAAACATGAAATTTATTACAAAATACAGAATCTAAAAAATTCTAATTGGTCTAAACAATTTTATTTTATCACTAATTAACACTAAAACTCAAAAAAATGATGCAATAGTACTTGCTTAGCCTATCAACAAGTACTAAAAATAAATCTACTAGAAGTTAACTAATAGACATGATCTTCTATCTAAAACAAATAATTAAACACATCACTCATTTTCTAAATCATCACTATACCTTTGGAAAGTTGTTATGACTAATGAATATGAACATTAAGCTTGCCACTTGTTAGCATTCATCAAAAAATTGAAATCACTTCCTTTTAATTTACATCCATTTTTTTAATAATGAAAATTTAAAATTTTAATGTTGATATTACTTATAGCACCTATTATTCTAATTGATTTGTTTTACTTAAATTACTCCTAGATCATTCACTATAATTTTTTTCCAATATTATTCTAATTGATTTGCTCTACTTCAATTATTCCTAGCTCACTCACTATAATTAATGTTTTTATTAAGCGTACTTTTGCAAGTGAACCTTATGTTTGAGATTGTTTATTTTTTTACCCTTCTTCAAATATTATGCTTGTATAAATAATCTGGTTATATTTTTTTTAATGTGAACTCTCCTATGTGTCATGCATTTCTAATCTCTTTTTTTTTTTTTCCTTATGCTCATCCTAAAATTAAGATTAATAGTCACGAAACTTATCATCTACTCGAGAGCTCATCCAAAGCATCAAGTGCTTTTGCCAAGCCAATGAGGCAGACAAAATTCTTTCATTCCCCTTTGCTAATGCGGAAACCTTCACTCGCTAGAATGTTGAGTCAGAATTGAAATTTGATGGTGATCCCTACCTTGATTTTTTTTAATGACAGTTTTATTTTTATTTTATGTTTGAATAAAAATATTAATTATATTTTTTTTAATTTATAAAATTTATAATAAATTGTTTTAAATTTTAAATATTTTTATCAATTTAATTAGTTATATACATATCAAATATAATAAATATTTATTGCTAATAAAATAGTAATAATCTAGTTATTAGTTCATATTATTATATTCAAAAATATCAAACTCACTAAATAAGTTTTTAAAATTCAAATATTCTATTTAAAAAAACATGTATATAGCAATTTATTAATAATATCAAGTTTCTAGATTCAATCATTACATACAAATTTTTAAATTGTCATATACGATCTAAACATAGAAAAACAACCAACACAACCATCAAATTCCAAGCTTGTATGGAGCTACCAAATCTTTGACACTAAGTCAAAGAGCTTTTATTTTCTAAATTCAATTAGATCAAAATTTGATTGGCTGTTGGTATTTTAATTGGGGTAATTTTTTTTAAAAAAAAACCTTTCTTTCAATGACATCGTATATGTCCTAAGGTTTTATGACAATGTTTTCTTTAGACAATTAAATGCTAACTAATTGTGTCTCAGCTAAATATTTGTAATTTTGTGGGATTATGTGTTGGTTCCTTTTTTGATGTGTCAACACTTCATGTTTTTTTGCAAACATAAGTAATAGAAATTATCAACTTTTATATTTTTATTGAGATATTTTTTAATATTTTAATAAATATAACTTTTTATTTTGAAAGTTATTTAAAAAAATTAAATAGTTTTCAATAATTTACAATTGTTTTAATGATTTTTTAAAAATATTTTTTTAGTAATTTTTTATATTAAGGAAGATTAATCTTTCTTAATAATTTCTTATAGTTTTTTAAAATATTGATAAATTGATCTAAAAGCAATTTGAAAAAATACAAATAAAAAGTTATAATCTTGAATGAAAAAAACAAATATTTGACAATTTTTGTTACAAATTTTCAAAATTCTCTGAGGAAACTTTTTGAATTATTGATTTTGAAAATTCTTAAGCATGCAAAAAATTAAGCAGAATGAATGACAATTTTTGTTTATTATATAACCATTAAATAGAAGAGTATGATGTTTAAATGGAGTATCCATTGAATTCAATTGTCAATTTAATAAAATTTGAACATTAAAAAACAAGTGTAGATACCACTTTTTGATAGGATTATATTTATATGACTTATCTATATATAACTCCAAAGTAACCACATGATTAGTTAGCTAATTCAGTTGCTCTAGAAAATGCATGTTGGGAACCATAGTGAGAACTTTATTAATTTGTCTTTTATTTTTTCCTAATACATTAATGATTTCTTGGTGAACTCAGACCTCAAATTATCCTCAATATTATGGAAAATAAACATGTTTAGAACTATGTTTCTACCCTTGATTCTTCTCCTATTTAGTCCATATGTTTTAAGCATAAAACAAACCTATCCTCCATTTTTAACAAAAGGCAGGGACTTTAGCTCCATCAGAGCTCTTGTATATCAAAAGTAATTAATTGTTCAAACTTCAAGACTGCTTTTAATATCTTCACATATGTTCACATGGGTAGGTATACTAATAGTCATTATGGATATAATATTTTATTAGCGGGCCCCACTTTTATCACAAAAACATGTACAGTGTAAAAGTATGAAAGGAGTTGTTTGGTAAATTTTCTAGACTTTGATTTTAATATTATGAAATGGACAGTTATCATGGCTGACCAGATGAATATTATATATTTCATTCTCTACATATAGTGGAAGAGCATGGTGTAATATATTCGTAGGAAACAATTTTTTTTCAGAATTAAATTAGTCATCTCATACAACATAAGCTACATTCGTCAAATATTTGGAACGAGACATTTGATACTAACATAAGATATTACCACTTTTATTTTTTCCTTCTTCAAGCTTCTTAGCAGTATGTAAGGATTTTGTACTACCTTCAAATAATTAGAGGGAAAATGCTTTCAAAAAGAGGATAGTACCTCTAAATATTTTATTTACTAAACATTTTATATACTTTATACATTAATATTAGCAAATCCAATTTCAGATATTAGGTGCTATTTCTAATTGTTTATTATATTTTTTTAATTTCATAAATAATTTGGTTGTGCAATATAATTGAAATGAAAAAAATAATAATAAAAGAATTGTATGAATTTATTATTGTAATGCAAAATTAACTTTTTGTGACAATTTGAGGCAAAATACATAGGGGAAATATATAATGTAATAGAAGAAATTGATATAATTTCTAGATATTCTACACTTATGATGTACCCAAATCATATGGATACGTAATCGCAATCAAGATGGTAGTGATAGGAATGTGTTCATTAGTTTTTATTAGAAATAAAACATAATTCAATTGTGTTCAAGCCATTATTTGTACTTGATTATATTCTATTCTTTTATAGGAGAAGGATCCTAAGATCCCAAAATACTTTAGTCAAAACTATTGCTATATAATAGTTATTTAAGTAATTTTTTTGAAAATTTATGGGCTTCTATGTACAGCCTTGCTAAATGCATGTTAGGATTAAATCATTTTTTGTAGATTAAACTAGCACAATATAACTTAAAGTATAGAGAAATTAAAGTATATTAAATTTTGAAATTAATTTTCTTTGGAGTAATGCTAGTAGTTTTCCTCTATTCTAAATTTACATTATTTTTCTTTCTAAGATCTTGTGAGTAATTGATCTCACACGATTGAATTACTTTAATTAATCTTTATCATAATGCAATTATATTTACTACTTTCAAACATTAGAATATAGAAATAAAATAATTAGTATTCCCCCTAGCCTTCTAAAAAATCAAATAATAACTCAAATTTCATGAACCAATGGTGGGAGTTTTTTTAATTTTAACCTTTCCTCCCAATATAAGTCCTTACAAGTTATTTTTGGATCATTACATATTATATATGAATTAAGCTCAAAACACTCTACAATGTCATAAGAATTTATAGGTAGACTAACAAGGTGTGTAAAACGCAAGGGCATGTCACATAGTCCAATAAAATTATAATACAAGGCTAGTTAAACTAAAACTAAGAAATTTAATGATTAACACAAACTACCTAAAGATGATATAATGAATCACAAGGAATAAACCACAAGATTTAGAACTAATATCTATCGCTAACATGTACGAACCCACATACACCAATAAAAATAACACAATAGAACACATTAAGAAATAAGATTTAACCCTAATCATCATGACCATAAAAATAGTACAAACCTCCCATAAACTATTATATGAAATAAAATTGACCTTTTATAGAAGCTAAAATGCTCAATAATTAGAGTTGGGAATAGTCTAGGATTAAAAAATTTATGAGCTCTCACTTTTCCCTTGAAATATGTAAAGAGAAATGTGAAAAGAAGATGAAAACAAAACCATAACCTATGAAGGCCATAATCCAAGAAAAGGAAATTATTTCATGGAGTAAGGGTTTCTACACATGATCTATTTACATGGATTAAAATTATTTTAATGTAGGTGGAAAGAATAAATAAGGTTTAAAGAATCATAAACAAAAAATATGATAAAAATAAATAAAAGAATTGCATTCGTCAAAGTGAATTGAATTATAATAATACTACAATAGTAAATATAAAATCAAACAATTTTTTTTAGCTATCATGAGCTTCAATTGAAAAAGAAATAGAGCTCCTATAAGATTTGAAATTGTAAAAATGAAAGTCTTCAAAAAAAATATATTCAACATTCCTCCTCAACTCATGGGATGTTATAAAAAAGCTAACTGTCATATTTACTAGTCCCTCCCTTAAAACATGCATATATAACATTTGCACCAACCCTTGAATGATGAATTGATAGGCTAAAATTACTTTTATAATATGGAAGGGGTTCTTTTATTTTTTTCCCTCATTATAGTGATCAATAAATTTATCGTACAACTATAATGCTCTTGCTAAAAACAACCTAAAAAGTTTAAAAAAAAATCTCTATATGAATATTTAGATAGAATATGTAAATCATAGAGTTGAGTAATTTTTTACCTCTTGAGGGAATTGATATATAGCATTGAAATGCATACACTCTATTAATAAAAAAGAACAAATCCTTTTAAGAGATTGGTAGTTGAATGATTCATTCTTGTCTTTTTAGTTTATGGTTATGGATCAAAGTTCTTAAATATGTTACATACATTTTGTTTAGGATCAATCTTGCATAGCTTAAGTATTTTTCATCTTATTATTCAATCTCACATAGTTTATTATATGAGAAATAATAAATCTACATTTCAATTAGAAATAAATAAAGCTACCCACCATTTTTAAATAATATTGAAGTCACAAAGCTTGATGTATTGCCTTACGTGATTTCATAGATTGTTATGAAGAAATAAATTAAAAGTATGCCACAATTTTAACATTGTTTCATGTTATGCATTATTCACTAAATTTAAACAATTATTGAAATAACAACAAAAATTTGATAGTTAAATTATTCAATATTTAATAATAAAAATTGTCCAAACCTTTAAAAATATCTCTTGCCAGCACCTTGTAAAAAACTGTATGATAAGTCGTACATTTATTTAAATTTTAATCAGAAATAAGTAAGACTTTTCATCATCATAAATTAAATATTGCCGCTCCCATATTATTCCATAGATTGCCGCAAGCAAAGGAAGCAAAGTTACATGGCAATTTCAGCAGTGTTTTCTTTACACTGTGGCAGATTGCTGCTATGGGGCAAGCAAATTATTGGGCAAGGTTTACACAATGAATTGAATATAGCAATAAATATATCGATAAACACGTTTATCGTACTTATCAATTACAAGCCTGAAGTATAAGCCACTCCCGTAGCTGGAATCCATGAAGTCCCAGAGATGAACTGAGCAACTGTGAACTTGGCGGCTTCAGTAGCACTGCTGATCACATGAAACCCCGGCCAAGTCACACGTTTCGACGTTCCTGCGCCACCTCCGGTGTTGCTATATTCCCCGTAGTATAGAGTGCTCAGAGCGAAGTTCCCGTCCCATTCCAACCAACCAGCAGGGTCAATGTGGTCTCCGAGAGTTGATTGCATAAACACAGTGCGAGAATATTCTCTCCACGGCCTCCCCAGATATGTCCGGATAGACCCTTTCACGCTTTCCAGATCGGAAGACGCCGCCCTTGCGCAATTCTGGATGGAAATTCCAGTGTTTTCGTTCGGATCCGTCCTTCCTTGGGCAGTAATTGTGTTCATCTGGTTGCTCATGGGACGCCGGGCGATGATATTGCTGTTCTGGATGACGACCGCAGCGTTGCCGAAGATGAAATCCACGGTGCCGTAGATATCAACTTCGCGGTAGAATTGACGGAGGGAGTAGACATACAAAGTGTCTTGGTAGCCTTTGATGCTGCACCTGTACACGGCCGACTGGTCAGAGCCCACTCGGAGTGCAACGGCCTGCTACTTCTCTGGCCCTGCGGTGTTCTCGAACGTCATGTCTCTTGCGATGAATCCGTTCCCAGAAACACCTGCACAAACACACAAAGATAAAATCAGTCACATAATTCATTTGGGACTTGAATTCTAGACTATTTCATGGAGTGGTTTTGAAGTATTACCGACGGTTGCAGTTTGGAAGGTGGTGACGCCGTCTTGGACGCTCTTGCTTCCACTCACCACGGTTGTATCCTTTCCGTCTCCCACCAACATCAAATTCGTTATCTTGTTCGCTATGTCGATGTTCTCCTTGTAAGTTCCCGCCTTGATGTAGATGATGTATCTCGTGCTGCTCTGTCCAGGCGCAGTACTGATTGCTTCGGCGATTGTTCGGTAATTGCCGGAACCGTCTTGGGCTACCACCGCGTTCGCTTGGCTGGCCGGGCTTGACGCCTGCAACAGCTTCCGATCTCCCATTGACAGCCAATCGGGAAATCCATCTTTACTCTCACGGCCATGCTGAGAATAGAAATCTCCGTTTTCGTTTCTATTTACGGATAGCAGGCGGCGGTTATTAATGGTCTTGGTAGGCAAAGTGGAGAGCTTGAACATGGAGAGGGAATTGCTGACGAGCTCAGACAAATTGACAGCTCTGGAGGACATGAGAGCTCTGATGGGATTGGAAGCACTCAAATTGAGATCACGAAATCCGTTCATGCAGGTTTCCTGGTTTGTGAGAGCAGCACTGAGCCAAATGGGGGAGTCAGTGGCGAAGGATAAGGAACCGTTGTGAGAGCAGACGTTGAGACGATCGATGGTGTCTTGGAAGAGCTCGCAACAATCGTGCCACGCCGCGCGCTCTCTTTCATTCATCACATTGTTTTGGAGAGCGAGAGCGAAGTCGTGGGCTTTTTCAGCCCTTTGCAAGCTCACTTGGAAAGCGAGGTTTGTGATATCGTCGAGCTTGGCTGTCTGAAAAGCAGGATAGGAAGCCATGGACGAGATGCATCGCTCGGGATAACGGGCCTTGCTACACGCCGAGTTCGCCACTTTGGACACCGTTCTCCAAGTGTGATGATGATTATGATGATGGCTGGTGTCGTTCGAGGCCACAGAAGCCACAAACACCAGAGCGGCCACAACGAGAATTGATGTCAGAGCAATTACCACACCTTTTCTTTTCGAGTCTTCTGCAATCTTTTCATCAACTTTGGCATAACTACTCTTCATGCTGGCAATTAGCGAATGCTTCAGACGAGGATAGATTTCGGATTGCAAGGAAGAAGTAAGCATAAAGCTTCTTGATAGAGATGTAATGGATGGTTGGAATCTCCAATGTGCAAAGCATTACAATTTATAGGATGGGATTCCGTGACATAGTTGTGAATTGGGTGATCGGTCTCTGTGGACAGTTTTGAAACGATAACTCCGGTGCCGCCATGAAATTCTGATTCTCTTAACTTTGCCAATTGCATCTCGTAGATTTCCGTTTCCTTCTCTACTTCAATCCCAACTCTATTATTTCCAAATTCAGCATCTACGAGAACACCGTAATCGTCAGAATCTCGTGCCGCATTAAGGCAGTAGCATTCAAAGTTGATTTCTCATTGCGATTACACTGCATCATGCTGACGGCGTTTACTTCTACTTTAAAAAGCCCACGACAAGCTTGCAAACATAATCATATTTCATCAATTAATTCGTACAAGACTCTCCGTAATTAAGTTGACCATAGATTAAGCATGTAAAATAATTTGCTTTAATTATGTCATGGAAGGGCTTATCAATCACAAAGTTCTTTTCTTAAAGAGTTGTTTTTCTAATTTAAGTTATTGGTCAGCAGAAATTAGGCAAGCAAAATGTATTGAACAGTATAAAAGAAATTCCTTTCACGGTTCACGTTGCTAGATTCCGTTTACTTTTTTGATCTCTATCCATTAGGTTGCCGTTGAATGGTATAAGCGAAAAAATTTCGACTCTGTTAGAAACATAAATTCCATTTGATCGCATTTCATAAATATATCTTCTTATCATAAAGACACATCAGTTATGTCGATGAGGATTTATAAATTAGAGGTTAAACAAATCTATTTAAAACAAATCTATTTAAAGTTGTGGAAAGTATTTAGTTTAATGGTGAAGTCTATTGTGATATTGCTATGAGGATTCAACTCTATAGTTTTTTTCAAACTTATTGACCCATGTTTCATGAGTAGTGGTTCACACGAACCCTGTTAGAAGTGAAGGCCAACAGGCATCTAATTTCTTATGTATTTTTATTATGTCTGTTCGGTTCTATAAACCGTTCATTGTATTCATCTGGAGCCTTTATATATTTGCTACTCCTATTCATTTGTAACTAACTTTTTGAGATATAATACAATACTCTGCAGTCTGGACGTAGCCACAATTTGTGGTGAACTAGGATAAATCTCATCTTTGCTTTTGTTATTTAGTTTTATAATCTGTTGTATAATTTTCTCATTTTTCAATCTTTTCAATTGGTATCAGAGCACAGACTGTGCAGGTTGGAAATCGGGGTTGAATTTCCGGAGAGATGGAGGATTCGAAAATAGAGAAATTCGCAGGCAAAAACTTCAGCTTGTGGAAAGTGCAGATGCGTTCTTTGTTGATCAAGCAAGAACTTGAAATCGCAATAGATGGAAAAGCTAATAAACTAGCAGCGATGTCGGATGAATATTGGAAGAAAATTGATGATAAAGCAATGGCATCAATCTTTCTTTCGCTGTCACAAAATGTTCTGTTTAATGTCTACAATGAAAAGACAACAAAAGAAGTTTGGGATAAACTTCAGAGCACATACGAAATGGCATCGGCTGCGAACAAAATCTTCATTATGAAGAAGCTTTATAAGCTGAAAATGAAGGAAGAAACTACGATGTCGAATCATGTGAATGATTTGAACACTTTATTGTGTTAAGCAACCTCGGTTGGAATGACTCAAGATGATGAAGCCAAAGCTATCATCTTATTATGTTCTTTACCGGATAGCTGGGATCCCGTAGTTACAGCGGTTAGCACTGCTAATTCCTCAAAGAAGCTGGTCTATGATGATGTGGTTGCTACTTTACTTAGTGAAGATATGAGAAGAAGTAACAAAGACACCTCAGTGGGTGATGCCCTTACCATGGTGAGCACCGAAAGAAGGGGAAGAAGCCAGCATAGAAACAATAATTACAATCAAAGGAAATCAAGATCACCCAATCGATCAAAGTCAAGAGGAAGAAATGGAGAGTGTTGGTTTTGTGGCAAACCAGGCCACTCAAAATGAAATTGTAGATTCTACAAGAAAGCACAAGAAAAAGTGAGGAATTATGAAGCTAATACAGCCTATGGAGCAGATGAAGTTGCTCTAGTTCTTTCTACAAGCGACTCAAAATCAAATTCTTGGGTAATAGATTCCGGAGCCTCCTTCCATGCTACTTCAAGTACGGATTATTTTAAAAATTATCAAGAAGGTGAATTTGGAGAAGTGTTTTTGGGTGACAATAAAGCATGTAAAATCATTGGGAAAGGAGAAGTTCTTTTGCATCTAGAAGGTGGAGCAAAATTGTTGCTCAAGGACGTTAGACATGTTCCTCAATTAAAGAGGAATTTAATTTCAGTCAGCCAACTATATATCCAAGGATTTAAAACAGAACTCACGGATGCTTGGAAAATAGTCAAAGGTTCATTGGCTATTGCTAAAGGAGAGAAGACCGGTAGCCTCTATATTTTGAAACCAATCAATGAGGTGGGAGCTGCTATGACAGTCATAGGCAGCGATGCGGCACTTTGGCATCAAAGATTAGGCCACATGAGCAAGAAAGGCCTAGAAGCACTACTCAAGAGGGATCAACTACCGGGTCTCCAATCAGCAAACTTGGAGTTTTGTGAACATTGTCTCTACGGCAAGCAAAAGCGGGTCAGCTTCTTGAAAGATGGGCATGAGATGAAGGCTAAACCATTGGAGCTTGTGCACTCGGATGTCTTTGGTCCTACCGAGGTAAGCTCTTTAGGAGGCGCTAAATATTTCATTACTTTCCTTGATGATTGTACTAGGAAAGTTTGGATATATATATGATGGCAAATAAATCAAAATTTTTTTCTAAATTAAAAATTTTCAAAGCTCTTGTTGAAAACCAAAGAGGCCACAAAATTAAATGTTTTAGAATGGATAATGGAGGGGAGTTTTGTTCGCTGGAATTCGATAACTATTGTGCAGATAATGGTATCCGTAGGGTGAAAGTTGTCCCCTACACCCCTCAAGAAAATGGGGCAGCGGAAAGACTTAATAGAACAATCCTTGAGAAAGCTCGCTGTATGCTTTCTCATGCAGGTTTGGGAAAAGAGTTTTGGGCTGAAGCATGCAATACAGCAGTTTATTTGATCAATCGAAGTCCATCATCAAAGTTGAACTTCAAAATTCCGGAAGAAGAATGGAAGGGAAGAAGAATTTCCTACTCTCATCTTAAAGTTTTTGGTTGTCAGGCTTTTGCACATGTTCCTAAAGAAAAATGGAGCAAGCTGGATCTCAAATCACAGCCTTGCATATTCGTTGGATATGGGGAAGAACAATTTGGTTACAGACTTTGGAGCTTAACTGATAAGAAAATTATTAGAAGCAGGGATGTAGTCTTTAATGAAAATATATTTCCTCACTCTAAAGAAGAAGAAATTTCTACAAAAGAATATATTCCTCTATTCGACATGATGAATAATGGCAATCAAAACTCTCCCATCTACTCACATGTGAATCCTACAGCCAACTCCCCAATTTCTGTTCTGCCCTCTATGCCTCAGCATTCTCAAAGCTCCTCATCAGAAAGTTTGATGAATGAAAATATCTATGATTGGAATTCCTACGATGGCCATTCCCCTACTCACGGTACTGACTATACAGCACATGGTATTCATGGAAGAGAGGAAAACCAACAAAACAAAGAACAAGCTCTCGGCAGAGGAGTCAATATAAATCACAGTGGAGAACAAGGCGTTGGCAGGCACAATGTTAATAACAGCAGTTTTGAAGACTCACTGCCCATTCACAGCAAGGATGCCTCTCTTCCACCACATATCGGCAATCCACATGAAGCTCATGGCAGGGACGGTTCTCACGGTAGTAGAGATCCTTACAAAACTAGCATTGATGGCAATTCCAGTCATGATACCAGTCACGAGACCAGTCATGGCAATATGCGATATAAGCTTGTTGACTATGGTGATTACTCTCACCTCACCACTCACCCCTACTCTCACGATGGTCTCCAGCAAGAAGCAAGTTACGACAGTAATCCTCACACCCACGATAGTGGTCATGGCCGGTTCAATCAAAATCATGACAGGGCCATTTTTGATGAAGTAAGTCATGGCAGGGAAAATGTTAGGAGTGGCAGGTTTGAAGACTTGTTACCAAGTCACTGTAGGGACATGCTTCACGGCAAAGAACAAGATATCAACAGTGTCCTTCAATCTCTCCAAAGCCACGACAGAGAACAATCTCTCCACACTGCCAGCAGGACAATAGGTAAGACTACTCATAGTTATCATGACAGGCAGGACAATACACAACTTGGCAGGGAAGATCCACAATACGACAGAGAAACTAGTCACGGTAGGGACAACATCTCTGGGATTCACACCAGGAAAATCATTGATGACAATTTACAACAGGGGAGAACTGTCAAACAAGGAATGGGGGAAGTTACAGGCAGAGCATTTGATGAAGGCATCGCGCCTTCTCTGCCTCTTATGCATGGAGATAAAAAGGGAATTAAACATCCCAGAACTATTACTTCTGGCTCTCAATTTGAGCTAGTTCAGGATCAGCCTAAAGGCATTGAATCTCAACTGAGAAGATCAACAAGACAGAGAAGAATGCCAGCTAAATACTCGGATTATGAGCTACTGTTCACTGAAGAAGCAGAACCTTCAATCCTTGTTTCAGAATTTGCAGAACCTTCAACATTCAAAGCTGCTCTCAAAGACGCCAATAGTGATAAATGGCAACAAGTAATGAATGAGGAGATGAATTCCTTACTAAAGAATCACACCTGGGAATTGGTACCTCTTCCACCTAATAGAAGACCACTTAGAAACAAGTGGTTATACCGGATTAAGGAAGAAGATGAAGGCAGAAAACACTTCAAAGCCGGATTGGTGGTAAAGGGGTTTGATCAAGAAAAGGGGATAGACTTTAATGAAATTTTCTCACCGGTTGTTAGAATGACAACTATCCGAACAGTCTTGGGATTAGCAGCAGCATGGGATCTTGAATTGGAACAGCTTGATGTGAAGACTGCTTTCCTACATGGTGATGTAGAAGAAGAACTATACATGGAACAGCCTCAAGGATTCGTCAAGAAGGGGCAAGATCGTCTTTATTGCAAGTTAAATCAGAGTTTGTATGGCCTCAAACAAGCTCCTAGACAGTGGTACATCAAATTTTTCCACTTCATGACTGAAAATAATTTCACAAGATGTGAATCAGACCCATGTGTTTACTTCAAGAGACTTCCTAATGGTGAATTCATCATTCTTCTTCTTTATGTTGATGATATGTTAGTGGCTGGCACAAACAAATGAATAGTCAATGAGTTAAAGGAGAAATTGGCAAGAAAGTTTGACATGAAGGACTTAGGGGCAGCCAAGAAGATTCTTGGCATGACGATCACAAGGGACAGGAAGAAGAAAGAAATTATATTATCTCAACAACAATACATTGATAAAGTTGTTGAGAGGTTTGGCATGGCTGATGCTAAAGTTGCTCCTCTTCCCCTTGCTGGTCACTTCCGTTTAAGTTCAGATTTGTGTCCTAAAACACAAGAAGAAAAGGACTTCATGGAGAAAATTCCATATAAATCCGCAGTTGGCAGCATCATGTATGCAATGGTTTCCACTCGCCCTAACATTGCTCATGCGGTGGGAGTAGTGAGCAGATTCATGAGCAATCCCGGGAAAGCTCATTGGGAAGCTGTTAAGTGGATACTAAGGTATCTAAAAGGAACTTCAAATTTTGCATTATGTTTTGGAGGAAATCAGGTTCAGCTGCAAGGTTACACCGATTCTGATCTTGCCAGAGATTTGGACAAACGAAGGTCTACTACTGGATATATCTTCACGTTTGTTGGAGCTACCATCAGTTGGGCTTCAAGGTTACAACATTGCATTGCTCTTTCTTCAGCTGAGGCTGAATACTTAGCTCTTTCCGAAGGTGCAAGGGAAATGATTTGGCTTCAGCGGCTGTTTGGTGATCTGAAAGTGCATCAAAATGAGTATAAATTGTTTTGTGATAGCCGCAGTGCTATCTTCATGTCTCATAATCACTCTTCACAACGTCGCTCTAAGCACGTTGACGCACATGCTCACTTCGTTCATCATGCAGTTGAAGAGGGAAAGTTGGAAGTGGTCAAGATTGATACTAAGATCAATCCAGCAGATATATTCACCAAGGTTGTCAGCAAAGAGAAGTTTGATTGTGCAAGGACTTCTCTTGGCCTTGTGAAGAAATGGTAAGGCAGCACTTCAGCAGGGTATTGGGTGAACAGTTGCAGTATGGTTGTCCTTCAGGTGGGAGTTTGTTAGAAGTGAAGGCCAACAGGCATCTAATTTCTTATGTATTTTTATTATGTCTGTTCGGTTCTATAAACTGTTCATTGTATTCATCTGGAGCCTTTATATATTTGCTGCTCCTGTTCATTTGTAACTAACTTTTTGAGATATAATACAATACTCTGCAGTCTAGACGTAGCCACAATTTGTGGTGAACTAGGATAAATCTCGTCTTTGCTTTTGTTATTTAGTTTTATAATCTGCTGTATAATTTTCTCATTTTTCAATCCTTTGAAACCCATCTCTCATGAGAATGAATGGAACACTTAGCACTCATTGGATGAAGTCTATTGTGATGTTTAGGAAAAGAAAAATCTATTCAAAGCTTTTCAACATTAATGATTTATAATAGAATAAGATAGAAGGGTTGATTTTAAGATCATTAAAAATTTGTAAAAATATTTTCTACAAATTTAAATACAAAGTTTTTGTATTAATAAATGTAAAGCAAAGAAAAATTTGTGAAAATATTATTGTTGAAATTCTATTTTTATATAATATAAAATCTAAAAATATTTTTTGGCAGTTTGATTTTTTTTTTTTTATAAGTTAAAAATAAGTTTTGCATTATCACAAATAATATATTTAAGACTATTTCTATTATGTTGATTAAGGCTAATAATTATTATGATTGCATCATTAGATGAAATATAATTTTCTTTCATCAAACTTTATCTTTATTGTTAATATACTTATTACAAGAGATACGCCTGATATTTTCCTATAAAAAGAATTTGACAAGAAATCATGTCAAGTACTAGCCTTGATAAACTTGTTTATTGGTGGCAAATTATAGAAAAAGTGTAGAATGTAACCACATCAAAAGAAGTATAAAATACTTACTACAATAAATAAACATATTAATGATGTAAAAATACACATACTTCAAATTCAATTATACAATTTAAAAATGGATTGATTGATATTTGAACTTCTCTCAAATCTTAAAGATATTTTAAATAGTCTCACTAATATAAATAAGCCTTTGACATATCTTTTAATAGCAAGTAAGTCTACTAATTTTTTTATTTTTATTTTTAAATAGTTTTAATTCTATAGTCGCATTGAGTGGAAAGTTGGCTACTATGAAATTGAATTCTTTAGAGGGTATATAGTTACATATGGGAAAAAAACATAATAGAGATGATGCGGCTTAATAGACAAATGATTTTCCCTCTCAATTGAAGAGCAAGAAGCCTCAATGAGAAATACATCATGTTATGAATAGTAATGAACAAAGAAAGGGAAATGTTTGTTATTTTTACAATCAATGTCAACTCTCTCGTTGTCAAACTCAAACAGCTGGGAGGACGTGGATTTCATATGCCACCTCAAATTTCAAGTGGATGAGGAGGAAGAGAGTAGCATTCAACGTTGATCTCGCTTAAATGTATTTTGTAGAAGACTCTATTTTTTACCCTTTTTATTCATGGCCGCCAGATGCTTACCTGGGTCAAACATTAATTCTTCTTACAATTGTAATCAACATAATTCAAATGCATTCAATACATTCAACCACAGGTTTATCAAAACGAGTTGTTACCAAACATTAAAACATCCATTCCAATGTGGTTTTCTTTCCATGTAGATTGATTCCAAGGAGTTTGGAATGCATTGTACTGAGTACGGAAGAGCGCGCGAAAACTGATCATTTTTCTTTGCTTTTTCTGATTTGGATGCCCGTCGAAAGTGAAGGGTGTTCACTTTCAAATAGAGAAATCTGGAACCATTTACCCTACCTCGTGGCTCTCCCTAAGCTATTTTTATCCTATTTGATCCTAGAAATCTTTCATTCACCCCCATATTGATATTCAAGATCACTTCTCCACCTCAAAACATGTTTGATAGTCTACTTATATAATTTAAATTCAAGTGCTAATGTTTGCTAATCTACTTGATATAAATTATATTCAATTTATTTTAGTGTCAATATTTGTTAATCTACTTAATATAATTTAAATTCAATTTATAAGAATACCACTATCTTATTGGTTGGAAAATAATAGCTCATTAAATGTGTTGGTAATAAATTTGATAGAATCTTCTTAAATTTAGTTCAAAGTTTCAATAAAATAAAATTTAAATTATCAAGAAATACACTTGCAAAGATGTCTTCATATAAGCTCAAATTCTTGATTAGAGTGTAGTTTATATAATGTTCTCATATGCTTCAAATAAATTAGCATTGAGTTGGCATCTTGACTCACCTATATTAGGTTTATGATGTAAATTAGTTCCTTAGCAATAGGGGCTAATCTATTATTTTTCCTATCTTGGTAGGATTGTCTTTAACCGCATGGGTCCTCTTTAGGTACATATATTATTGTACATGTTATTTTGGGAGTTGTTAACATTAGGGATCTAGTAGAGGTGTTGTCAAAGAAGAAATTAGGTTCATAATTTAGATAGTGATTAGACGTATTCAAGTAATTTGGTGATTCAAAATAAGGGAGAAGAGAATAAGGTAAATCATTCCTACCTATAAATATGATATATTACTAATATTTTATTCCATACTATGTATGTTTTACTCTAAGTACTTATGTTTTGTTGAAGATTATTAAAAAATTCTTTATTAAGGTAAGATGTTACATTATCTTAGTATTAGAGCATCTTAAGATGCTAGAGATGGAGACATTGCAAGATGAATTTCTTTGATGGGGAGCTATATATATGGTTGTTGATGCAAAGATGTAGCTTTACCATATTATGAGAAACAAGATAATTATATTGAAAGAAAGATTAAGATATAGGTAGAAGGAAGAGAAAATTAAGGACAAAAAAAAGTTACAAAAGCTATTGTTTGAGTTGTACAAGTTATGGCTCATGTCGGAGGAAAATATGAGCAATGCAATAATAGAGAGCTTAGGAAAAGAGTTACAAAAAAATCATTGAAGAGTTGTGAGAAGATTAAATTTAAAAGGGGTGAGGATAAATAATTACCTTGTGAGAAAGAGATAAATTTAGAGACAAACTCCATAGAGGTAAGGATTAAATAAAGGGTATAACTAATAAGAAAAGTAAAAAATTAAATCCCTTGAAGAGTTGTCAAAGTTTTTGATTAAGTCACTAGGGAGAGGGCCCTAATCCCATTATAGAAAAATAAACAGTAAGAAATAGCACTAGAATCCCTCCTTAGGGCCATTACAAATGAGAGAAAGCCAAAACCCCCTACCGTAAAATTAATCAAAAACCAACATAGTCACTTTCAAAGAGTGCCTATCGCGCTACTACTAACCTTAATATTGTCATAGTTTATCATCACCAAACATATTAAAGAGTTTATGTTTATCATACTACTAATAAAACTAATAGAGTGCATTTTTATAAAGTTCCAATAGTTCTTGGAAGAAAACAACAACTATGTTGTGATAATAAAAAAATTGAGCTAAGTTTAAAACTATCATATAAAGAAAGTAGGGTATCAGAACAAAACGCAAAAAAAATAACAGAGTTAGCTTTCATTAAACCTAGAAATTATGTCCCAATATTTAGAAAGACTATTGAGCAAGATTTTCCAGTCTTTATTATCCTCATCATGTTGTTCTTCCTCACTTATGTATCTTTCTTTCATCTTCTTCACCACTTTCTTTAACCCACTCTTCCCAATGACCTCTTCGAACAAAGCCTTCTTCATAATCCCATCAACCACCCTACAGAGGGAGAGAATGGAATTATTGAGTTGATCCTTGTCATAGACCGGCATAGTAGAAAAGCCTTCCATAACAGTAATTCTCTTTTGTAAGTCATCAATTTTTTACTTTGGAGGTTAGAGGAAGCACTTTTCACATCTAGAACAATGGAAGGTAGTATGTTCCCTAGGGGGTGATTATTAATATGGGTAGGTGAGTTACATACCATGTTCACTAGATCCTCCAACTCATTCATATTCATAGTTATCTCCATCCATTTTTATTTCTCCCTAGCTATTCATCCTTAGCAACATAACCCTCATATTTAGTAATCTTAGTAGAATCCTCCTCTTTTGGTTCATACTCCATGTCCTTATCAGAGACCACTTCCTCCTTAATTTTTTTACCCTTATATTCCATATTGTGAAGACAGAAAAACCTTCTCTCCCTTGAACTACTATCATGCTTAGGTTCCTCCACATGTTTAGTTTCCACATTATTATCCTTGACATGATCAATGTCAATAAAAGGGCTCATCATTTTCACCCTTTTTTTTGGTACTTTTGGCCTTTGAATGGGTTGGTTTAGTGGTAGCGACCTTGTTTTTTCGGGGTGCGGTATCTAGAAAGGCCTCTTCAATGGGGATTTCCTCATTTGGGGATTTAGGGCTCTTAATCTTCTTTTTCCTAGAAGGGTTGGCCTTTTTCCAACTATGGTTGGATTTTTCAAGGAGAGGGTTGGTTTATAATATCTTAATTTTGATTGAGCTCTTTGATAGATTCACAATGTGGCTTTGAAAGAAGGCAGCTCCTGAACATGGATTTGTAAAATTCATGTTGATAAAGGGCATAAATTAGGCCCTAGTGGAGTGGGGGAAATGCAACCTTGGCAATGCTACTAGGTAAAAGCACAAAGTTGTGTCACGTTTCAAGCTAACTTATCAGCATAGCTAAATTTGACTATTTCTAACTAAAATTATTTTTTGCCAAACATATGGTCTACCTAGATTCATTCTAGCTAAGTTAGATAAGTGCTTCAACTTTTTGAATTAGAAATATCTATTAAATGCATGTTTATACCAATTACTAAAGAAATAAAATTATTTCAGATAAACAATATTTCAATAACTCCTACTTGTTTTAATGATATTTTTTTACAAATATAAAAATATCCTATTTTAGAGCACGGAGTCAAGATAATCTTCATATAATTTTTTTATTATTTTAATTATATCTAATATATTATAATTTTAAAATACTCCAAGTAGATATTTTAACATTCGAGAACAAGTTGCCTCAAAAAATAAAATAGTAAAGCTTATCAAAAAAATTAAAATTTTATATTTAACACTAGAGGAGAGAGTTCTCTTCAAGAATGTGTAATTTTTTTTTCTGAATGGTGTAGATTTGATAGGGAAAATTTGGTGGGAGATGAAAACTGTCAATTTAAGGTATGTTTGGCTTTGAGTAGTTATAACGAAGAAAATATACATTGAAAGCTAATTTTTCTTCTTTTTTGCACTAGCTATACATTTCATCTATAACATATTTTATAATGAAAGGAAAAAAATATTATTTGCATATACTTTTTTGGTGGGAACAAGACCCTCATTTTTCAGTATTTTTCAGCAAGTAAAAAATGGACTTCAAAAATTAAAAAACTATGTGAATTATTATTCAATTTTTTTTAAAAAAATTATAGGCATAAATTTCATCCACTTTTACACATTTCATTAGTTTACATCATCTCCAAATTCTAAACATAAATGCCATTTTTATGACGTTAAAGTTAAAAAGTTTTTGTGCTGTTGACCTTTTCCTTTATAAAAGTGTGACACAACTTTGTACTTTTACCCTACGACTTAGAGAGGAATATAGGAAAAAGGGGATGTCAATCCTATGGATTTTTCTAAAATGATTCAAGATAAGAAATTAATACCCATGGAAGGCAATAAGTATACCAACCTTCCAAGGTGAAGCATTTTATAATGGAGAAGAAAACAAGAGCATACAGAGGGGACATAGAGAACCTATTGTACCTATTTTAATTGTTCGTGACCACCAATTTCTTCCCTTTCTAAAAACATCCCTTCATGTAGAGGTTATAATCAATAGAGCTCTTCCTTTCAACTCTATCACCCTCACATTTTAAGCCTATAGCTTCAACTATTATCTTAGGGGTTACGTGGAATTTTATGCTTCCAATGGTCATGTCGCCTTGGTGCTAGGAATTATAGAACTTCATGGATAAAGTAGTATTATAACCCCTCATTGCATAGAAATAGGGCGTAAGATTGGCTTTGCTAAAAATATCCTGAAGCTCACTATTCTACAAAAGCTCCCTATAATAGTTGGTTTTGAAAACTTCAGAGTGTCCCCCATACTTTTAACCTTAGAGAGATTCAATTGTTGATCAGTGGACATAAGAGGCCCACCCTTACTAGACTTTCTATAATATATAACATTTACATCAACCCTTGAATGATGAATTGATAGGTCGAAATTACTTTTATAACCCTTATTATAGTGATCAATAGGTTTATCATAGAACTATAATGCTCTTGCTATAAACAACCTAGAAAGTACAAAAAAAAAATCTATATATGATTATTTAGATATAATATGTAAATCATAGAGTTGAGTAATATTTTTTTACCTCTGGAGGGGATTGATATATAGCATTGAGATACATACACTCTATTAAAAAAAAAGAACGAATCCTTTTAAGAGATTGGTAGTTGAATGATTCATTCTCGACTTCTTAGTTTATGGTTATGGGTCAAAGTTCTTAAATATCTTACATGCATTTTCTTTGGGATCAATCTTGCATAGCTTAAGTATTTTTTCATCTTATTACTCAATCTCACATAGTTTATTATATGATAAATAATAGATCTACATTTCAATTAGAAATAAATAAGGCTATCCACCATCTTCAAATGATATTGAAGTCACAAGGCTTGATGTATTGCCTTACATGATTTCATAGATTGTTATAAAAAAAGAAATTAAAAATATACTACAATTTTAACATTGTTTCTTTAAGATATAATGCATTATTCATTAAATTTAAACAATTATTGAAATAACAACAAAAATTTGATAGTTATTCAACATTTAATAATAAAAATTGTCCAAAACTTTAAAAATATCTCTTACCAGCACCTTGTAAAAAACTGTATGATAAGTCATGCATTTTAATCAGAAACAAGACAGACTTTTCATCATCTTAAATTCAATATTGCCGCTCCCATATTATTCCATAGATTGCCGCAAGGAAAGAAAGCAAAGTTACATGGCAATTTCAGCAGTGTTTTCTTTACACTGTGGCAGATTGCTACGACGGGGGAAGCAAATAATTGGGCAAGGTTTACACAATGAATTGAATATCGCAATAAATATATCGATAAACACGTTTATCGTACTTGTCAGTTACAAGCCTGAAGTATAAGCCACTCCCGTAGCTGGAATCCAAGAAGTCCCAGAGATGAACTGAGCAACTGTGAACTTGGCGGCTTCAGTGGTACTGCTGATCACATGAAACCCAGGCCAATTGACACGGCTCGACGTTCCTGCGCCACCTCCGGTGTTGCTGTATTCCCCGCAGTATAGAGTGCTCAGAGCAAAGTTCCCGTCCCATTCCAACCAACCAGCAGGGTCAATGTGATCACCCAGAGTTGATTGCATAAACACAGTGCGAGAGTATTCTCTCCACGGCCTCCCTAGATATGTCTGGATAGATCCTTTCACACCTTCTAGATCGGACAACGCCGTCACCGCGCAATTCTGGATGGAAATTTCGGTGTTTTCATTAGGATCTGTTCTTGCTTGGGCAGTAATTGTATTTTGCTGGTTGCTCATGGGACGCCGGGCGATGATATTACTGTTCTGGATGACGACCGCAGCGTTGCCGAAGATGAAATCCACGGTGCCGTAGATATCAACTTCACGGTAGAATTGACGGAGGGAGTAGACATACAAAGTGTCTTGGTAGCCTTTGATCCTGCACCTGTACACCACCGATTGGTCAGAGCCCACTCGGAGTGCAACGGCCTGCTGCTTCGCAGGCCCTGCTGTGTTCTCGAAGGTCATGTCTCTTGCGATGAATCCGTTCCCAGAAACAGCTACACAAATACACAATTACACAATCAATCACATAATTCTTTTGAGACGTGAATTCTAGACTATTTCATGCACTGGTTTTGGAGTCTTACCACCAGTTGCAGTTTTGAAGGTGGTGACGCCGTCTTGGACGCTCTTGCTTCCACTCACCACGGTTTTATCCTTGCCGTCTCCCACCAACATCAAATTCGTTATCATGTTCGATATGTCGATGTTCTCCTTGTAAGTTCCCGCCTTGATGTAGATGATGTATCTCGTGCTGCTCTTCTCAGGCGCAGCACTGATTGCTTGGGCGATTGTTCGGTAATTACCGGAACCGTCTTGGGCTACCACCACGTTCGCTTGGCTGGCCGGGCTTGACGCCTGCAACAACTTGCGATCTCCCGTTGACAGCCATTCGGGAAACCCATCTTTACTCTCACGCCCATACGGGGAGTAGAAATCTCCGTTTTCGTTGCTATTTACAGATAGTTGCCCATACGGGGAGCTTGAACATGGAGAGCGAGTTGCTGACTAGTTCTGACAAATTGACAGCTCTGGACGACATGAGAGCTCTGATGGGATTGGTGGCACTCAAATTCAGATCACGAAATCCGTTCATGCAGGTTTCCTGGTTTGTGAGAGCAGCACTGAGCCAAATGGGGGAGTCAGTGGCGAAGGATAAGGAACCGTTGTGAGAGCAGACGTTGAGACGATCGATGGTGTCTTGTAAGAGCTCGCAACAATCGTGCCATGCCGCGCGTTCTCTTTCATTCATCACATTGTTTTGGAGAGTGAGAGCGAAGTCGTGGGCTTTTTGGGCCCTTTGCAAGCTCACTTGGAAAGCGAGGTTAGTGATATCATCGAGCTTGGCTGTCTGAAAAGCAGGATAGGAAGCCATGGACGAGATGCATCGCTGGGGATAGCGGGCTTTGCTACACGCCGAGCTCGCCACTTTGGAGACCGTTCTCCAAGCGTGATGATGATGATGATGGCTGTTGTCGTTTGAGGCCACAGAAGCAACAAACACGAGTGTGGCCACAACTAGAATTGACATCAGAGCAATTACTGCACCTCTGCTTTTTGAGTTTTCTCCAATCTTTTCATCAACTTTGGCATAACTACTCTTCATGCTGGCAATTAGCCAATGCTTCAGGTGAGGATAGATTTTGGATTGCAAGGAAGAAGTAAGCTTAAAGCTTCTTGGTAGAGATGTAATGGATGGTTGGAATCTCCAATGTGCAGAGCATCACAATTTATAGGATGGGATTCCGTGACATAGTTGAGAATTGGGTGATCGGTCTCTGTGGATAGTTTTGAAATGATAACTCCGGTGCCGCCATGAAATTCTGATTCTCTTATTTGTTAATTGCTTCTTGTAGGTTTCCGTTTCCTTCTCTTTACCAATTCTGATTCTCTTACTTTTCCAATTGCTTCTATTATTTTCAAATTCAGCAGCTACGAGACACCGTATTCATCTGAATCTCGTGCCACATTAAGGCGGTAGCATTCAAAGTTGATTTCTCATTGCGATTACACTGCATCATGCTGACGGCGTTTACTTCTACTTAAAAAGGCCCACGACAAGCTTGCAATATATTTATATTTCATCAAGTAATTCGTACAAGACTCTCCTTAATTAAGTTGACCATAGGTTAAGCATGTAAAATAATTTGGTTTAATTATGTCATGGAAGGGCTTATCGATCACAAAGTTCTTTTCAAACTTTGTGATCGATAAGCCCTATAAAGTCTCTCCTTCTCAAACTCAAACAGCTGGGAGGACGTGGATTTCGTACGCCGCCTCAAATTTCAAGTGGATGGGGAGGAAGAGAGTAGCATTCAACGTTGATTTATTATTGGATTGAGAAAGCATGCCCATTCATTATACCCTATTTTCCTTTACGACAAATTATTCTTGTTATTGATCTCGCTTAAATGTATTGTGTAGAAGATTCTCTGTTTTTCACCCTTTTTATTCATGGCAAGATGCTTACCCGGGTCAAACATTAATATCCGCTTTGTGTAGTTTTGACTAGAGCTTAATTCTTCTTACAATTGTAATCAACATAATTCAAATAAAGACCATCAAGACATTCAACCACAGCTTTATCAAAACGAGTTGCTACCAGACATTAAAACATCCATTTCAATGTGGTTTGCTTTCCCATTTGATGTAGATTGATTCCAGGGAGCTTGGAATGCATTGTACTGAGTTTGGAACTCCTTTAGAAGTTTTGTGTACGGAAGAGCGCGTGGAAACAAATCATTTTGCTTTGCTTTTTCTGATTTGGATGCCCGTCGAAAGTGAAGGGCGTTCACTTTCAAATAGAGAAAAGGTCAAATTTGGAACCATTTACCCTACCTCGTGGCTCTCCCTAAACTATTGTTATCCTATTTGACATCTTTCATTCACCTGCATATTGATATTCAAGATCACTTCTCCACCTCAAAACATGTTGGTTAGTCTAGTTAATATAATTTAAATTCAAGTGCTAATGTTTGTTAATCTACTTCATATAAATCATAATCAATTGTTAATCTACCTCATATAAATCATATTCAATTTATTATAGTGTCAATATTTGTTAATCTACTTAATATAATTTTAATTCAATTTATAAGAATATCACCATTTTATTGGTTAGTAAAAAATAGTTCATTAAATGCATCGGTAATAAATTTGATAGCATCTTCATAAATTTAGTTCAAAGTTCAATAATATAAATTTAAAATTATTCAGAACACTTGCAAAGATATCATAAATTTGATAGCATCTTCATAAATTTAGTTCAAAGTTCAATAAAATAAATTTAAAATTATTTAGAACACTTGCAAAGATATCTTCATATAAGCTCAAATTCATGATTAGAATGTAGTTTATAGAATATTCTCATATGCTTTAAATGAATTAGCTTTGAGTTGGCATCTTGACTCACCTATATTAGGTTTATGATGTAAACTAGTTCCTTAGCAATACCGACTAATCTATTATTTTTCCTATCTTGTTGGGATTGTCTTCAATCTCATGGGTCCTCTTTAGGTACATATATTATTGTACATGCTATTTTGGGAGTTGTTAATGTTAAGGATCTAGTAGAGGTGTTGTCAAAGAAGAAATTAGGTTCTTAATTTAGATAGTGATTATACTTATTCAAGTAACTTGGTGATTCAAAATAAGGGAGAAGAGAATAATGTAAATCATTCCTACCTCTAAATATGATATTTTACTAATATTTTATTTCATACTATGTATGTTTTACTCTAAATAGTTACGTTTTGTTGAAGATTATAAAAAAATTCTTTATTAAGGCAAAGTGTTACATTAGCTTAGCTTAGTATTAGAGCATCCTAAGATGTTAGAAATGGAGACATTGCAACAAGAATGTATATATGTGTGTGTGTGTGTATGTCTATGTGTATGTATGTGTATTATATATATATATATATATATATATATATATATATATATATATATATAGATATATAGATAGATAGATAGATAGATAGATAGATAGATAGATAGATAGATATGTATAAATACATATATGTATACATATATATATATATATATACATACATACATACATACATATATATATATGTGTGTGTGTGTGTGTGTGTGTGTGTGT
Source organism: Chamaecyparis obtusa (assembly GCA_027943335.1). Classification (NCBI taxonomy): domain Eukaryota; kingdom Viridiplantae; phylum Streptophyta; class Pinopsida; order Cupressales; family Cupressaceae; genus Chamaecyparis; species Chamaecyparis obtusa. The sequence continues at coordinate 80 of BSBK01011651.1, read as the reverse complement.
GTGTGTGTATACATATACATACATATATTATACATATACATACATATATATATACATATACATACATATATATATATATC
>BSBK01011650.1:0-93671 GCA_027943335.1 Chamaecyparis obtusa | reverse complement strand
ACATTACTCTTTAATTTAGTATGCATATCATCTTTCCCCATTAATCATACCGCTCCTATTGTTTCTAATACTACACCTCCAAATTTTGCACATTCATTCTAATACATCTAGGGAGCTTCTTATTCTTATTTTTATTTTGTCTCCCTCTTCTCTCCTGCATAGTTTTTCATGCCTTCCCCCTCCCCCTTTTATCTCTTGCAACAGGCTTGGTCTACTACTTTTCTTACAATTCTTACACTCTCTTTCTCTTGATGATGGATCATAGAGTGTGATCTGAAACATTGATCCAAAAACTACACAATCAAATCCAGAAATGCATACATTATTTGCATTTAATCTGCAAATTACTAATAGTTTTGTACTACACATGAAACGTATTGCCATGTGTGATGGCTAACTAGTAATGGGAAAGTTATGATGATGGAAGAAGACAATGTAATGGACTACCAAGCAATAACTTTTAGTTCTTTACAAACAGTCATTTGTCTGCTCGTGAAGACACAATCTAGTGTTCATATTATTAAACTCTCTATACAATGCAACATTGATAGGAAAAGCATTCATTGATTGGTATTATTAGTTTTGATCATTCCATGTACTGATTATATTGTTTTGAAGTCTTAAAATCAAGAATTTAAGTCCTTTTATTGATTGTTCCTGTATAGTGCTTGGCGTGCAAACAATCTTTCTTGAAGAACCAATGATTTCCTAGGCTCTGTCAAATAGTTGGAAAGCAATGATGTATTCAATATTTCTAAAGTGCTTCAAAAGGCTTAAACTCACTAGGCCAAGACTCTTCACCAATACACCCCCCATCCCACCATCCACACCCATCCACTCATGTCAAGATCTTGTCCAAAATCATGTTGAAATATCCATTGACCTAAATCAAGATGCTTCCCTCTCACTTCCTTCGTTACATAATCACTTTTGGAGTATATTCTAAAGTCCTTGAATCCAAGCAAATGTAAGTCAATAACACCAAATATATCACTTAAACTCACCAAGACTCTTCACAAGACTTCTAAGTGATATATTTGGTGTTATTGACTCACATTTGCTTGGATCACAACATCTTGACATTTAATGAAGAAGACAATGTAATGAACTACCAAGCAATAAAATTTTAATTCTTTACAAACAATCATTTCTTTGCTCGTGAAGACAGTCTGGTGTTTATATTATTAAACTCTCTATGCAATGCAACATTGATAGGAAAAGAATTCATTGATTGGTATTATTAGTTTTGATCATTCCATGTACTGATTATATTGTTTTGAAGTCTTAAAATCAAAGAATTTCAGTCCTTTTATTGACTGTTCCTGTACAATGCTTGGTGTGCAAACAATCTTTGTCTTGAATAACCAATGATTTCCTAGACTCTGTCAAATAGTTGGCAAGCAATGATGTATTCAATATTTCTAAAGTACTTCAAAAGGCTTAAACTCACTAGGCCAAGACTCTTCACCAATACACCCCCCATCCCACCATCCACACCCATCCACTCATGTCAAGATCTTGTCCAAAATCATGTTGAAATATCCATTGACTTAAATCAAGATCCTTCCCTCTCAGTTCCTTCATTACATAATCACTTTTGGACTATATTCTAGAGTCCTTGAATCCAAGCAAATGTAAGTCAATAACACCAAATATATCACTTAAACTCACCAAGACTCTTCACAAGACTTTTAAGTGATATATTTGGTGCTATTGACTTACATTTGCTTGGATTCACAACATCTTGACATTTAATGAAGAAGACAATTTAATGAACTACCAAGCAATAAACTTTTAATTCTTTACAAACAATCATTTCTCTACTCCTGAAGACACAGTTTGGTGTTTATATTATTAAATTATCTATTCAATGCAACATTGATAGGAAAAGCATTAATTGATTGGTATTATAAGTTTTGATCATTCCATGTACTGATTATATTATTTTGAAGTCTTAAAATCAAAGAATTTTAGTCCTTTTATTGATTGTTCCTGTACAGTGCTTGGCGTGCAAACAATCTTTGTCTTGAAGAACCAATGATTTCCTAGGCTCTGTCAAATAGTTGGCAAGCAATGATGTATTCAATATTTCTAAAGTACTTCAAAAGTCTTAAACTCACCAGGCCAAGACTCTTCACCAATACACCCCCCATCCCACCATCCACACCCATCCACTCATGTCAAGATCTTGTCAAAAATCATGTTGAAATATCCATTGACCTAAATCAAGATCCTTCCCTTTCACTTCCTTCGTTACATAATCACTTTTGGAGTATATTCTAAAGTCCTTGAATCCAAGAAAATGTAAGTCAATAACACCAAATATATCACTTAAACTCACCAAGACTCTTCACAAGACTTCTAAGTGATATATTTGGTGTTATTGACTTACATTTGCTTGGATTAACAACATCTTGACATTTAATGAAGAAGACAATGTAATGAACTACCAAGCAATAAAATTTTAATTCTTTACAAACAGTCACTTCTCTGCTTGTGACGACATAGTCTGGTGTTTATATTATTAAACTCTCTATTCAATGCAACATTGATAGGAATAGAATTCATTGATTGGTATTATTAGTTTTGATCATTCCATGTACTGATTATATTGTTTTGAAGTCTTAAAATCAAAGAATTTAAGTCCTTTTATTGACTGTTCCTGTACAGTGCTTGGTGTGCAAACAATCTTTGTCTTGAAGAACCAATGATTTCCTAGGCTCTGTCAAATAGTTGGCAAGAAATGATGTATTCAATATTTCTAAAGTGCTTCAAAAGGCTTAAAATCACCAGGCCAAGACTCTTCACCAATACACCCTCCATCCCACCATCCACACCCATCCACTCATGTCAAGATCTTGTCCAAAATCATGTTGAAATATCCATTAACCTAAATCAAGATCCTTCCCTCTCACTTCCTTCATTACATAATCACTTTTGGAGTATATTCTAAAGTCCTTGAATCCAAGCAAATGTAAGTCAATAACACCAAATATATCACTTAAACTCACCAAGACTCTTCACAAGACTTCTAAGTGATATATTTGGTGTTATTGACTTACATATTCTTGGATTCACAACATCTTGACATTTAATGAAGAAGACAATGTAATGAACTACCAAGCAATAAACTTTTAATTCTTTACAAACAGTCACTTTTTTGCTCGTGAAGACACAATCTGGTGTTTATATTATTAAACTCTCTATTCAATACAACATTGATAGGAAAAGCATTCATTGATTGGTATTATAAGTTTTGATCATTCCATGTACTGATTATATTGTTTTGAAGTCTTAAAATTAAAGAATTTTAGTCCTTTTATTGACTGTTCCTATACAGTGCTTGGTGTGCAAACAATCTTTGTCTTGAAGAACAAATGATTTCCTAGGCTCTATCAAATAGTTGGAAAGCAATGATGTATTCAATATTTCTAAAGTGCTTCAAAAGGCTTAAACTCACCAAGACACACACCTTGAAGAAGCAAGAATTCTTGTGCCAGCTCCTTTTTTGAGTTTCCTATTGACTCCAGCTCTATATATATTTGTCTCATGTATCTCTTTGCTAGCTTAATGGAACCTAGCTTTATCTGTATCAAAGAAGATCATTAAATTATGAGTTTGAGCATAAGCATAAATTCATACATTCAAAAGGGACAACAGTACCAAAAAAAATGGGCTTCTAAATTATCATTGATAACTAATAAGCATGCATGACATACCATATAACGCTCTCTACCCAGCACCATTCTTATAGTAAGATGTCCCAAAAATTAATATCTGTACTACGAATGTACATTTCAGTTGAAGTTGAGAGAGAACAGATTTTGAATTTAAGGGAAGTTTCCATGAAGTGAATACAATGCCACAAATGACACAAATGAAAGTTTGTCATATACACTAAAGGAAACTTTATATTTGCAAACAAACTTGAAGCATAAAACAATTCAAAATCTTCAGAGCCTAAGGAGAAATCAAAACATCCGAGTCTTTTCTCATCAAAACATCATTCTATAAGTGAATAGTCAAAGAGCCTAAGGAGAAATCAACAATATAATATAATCACCACAATATATAAAAACTAGTGAAATCAAGGACAACCAATATAGAGATATGAAGTTATGGCATGTTACAAAGACATGAGGTCCAACATGGCAAAGGATCAAATCAATGGTAAATAGACCGACCAAGTAAAGTGAGAACATAGACTTCTGAAAGGTTATAGATTCAAATATGGACAAAGTAATGATGCATTGATAGATATAGCACATCAAAAGTTACATTTGCATATATTAACTAAGTGAGTAGGTTACTAGACACATGTTTTTAGTTCATAGTCATTTGGTACAGCTACAAATGAAATGCATAAAGAAGTGTTATAGCATGAACATGAGATAGTGGTATCTAAACAAAGGTAAGTTTTCAAAACTTTCAGTCAAGGTATTGAAGGATACTACATGAACAATCATTAATACCATGAATCTACGTCATTGGTTTAGTTTGAGCTTCACTTGGTTTCAAGAATAGTTTAATATTCTCTACTTAACAAGGCCAACCACGTGAAGGTGGAAGCTCATTTGGCCCCTCCCCCCCCCCCCCCCCCTTTTACATCACTCTAAATTCCCAATTAACATCTAATAACATTCATTCATTCATTCATCCATTTTTGAAATATAACATTCAATCATTATAATCACATGATAACATTCATTAACACATAAAATTCATTAACACACAACATTCATGAATAATTCATTAACACATCATTCATCAACATTTACTAGTACAAAATTACATCCATTAAGACAACGTTCTTTCATTCGCAGAAAATGTTAATTACAACCATTTCTTTTTTGGTTTCTTGCTCATTTTTCTAAGGTAACAGTTAAGAGGAGCATCAATAGCCTCGTCATTCCCCTCCTCTACTGGTTCTAATGCCAACACATGTCTCCTCCTCATCTGTTCATGAACAGGAGGCTGTTGCACCAAAGGGGGGCCCGCTGCAATAACAACTATGTCATGTGTTAAATTCACACCATTTTTTATTAGTGTTACAAGTATTTAATTAAGTAAAAGAACTACAAATCAAAAAAGAAATTTAAAAGAGCAAAACATAGATTTTCTTTACTTGAATGTGCACCATGATCTACATGCTGATCACTCTGAACATCCTCCACTCGTTTAGCATGACATTTTGTATGCTTTAAAATATATATACACAAAAAAGGTTACACCAATTTCAATTTAAGATGTTAAATTGTATTAATAATTACATAATTAATTTTAAATAGAAAATGAACACCTCCATCGACACTACGATGCACATCAGGGGCTTCATCATGCAGCATTAGGAGGCTGCATTGCAATGTCATGCACATTATTATCAAATAGATTGTTGCTCAAGTATTCAATTTCAAATATATTTTATTTGGCATATTTACCTGTTCACATGATGCAAGAGACTCTTGGGTTGGGCCAGTGGAAGCTTGGCATAGGCGTTCAACCACAACTTGATAGCCTTCCTTGAAGGCAATTTTTTTGTGTTCTGCCGTGGCCTCGAAATTAAATTCCGAGCCCTGCATTTTTTTATTAAACAAAATTATTTGCATTTTATTAATAATTTTTCTTTGGAATTCATTTACTACTACTTACAATTCATGCTTTAATTTTTGAATATCCACCAAAGCCAAGTTTGTGCTGCCCAATCTTTTACAGTCTGGCCTTTGTTGCCTTTGATGTGTCCTACAACCTATGAAAAGTTTGAAACATGTTACATGATATAGATATAAAGATCACTAATTAGTGCTTTATTACATTCTACTAGTAGTTAATATTATTGCATACCTTCTTCTCTCATTTGCTGGTGTAATTCCTCTTTGAGCATCCCCTTTATCCTTTGCATCCAAAATAAACTCATTCCAATCCCTCACTGGAATAAAGGGAGGATGCTCATACTTTGGGTTCTGGACGAGACTCCTAGATGAGTCCCTCACAGTCTTAAGATGTTTGGAAGCTTTTTCTAAAATTTTCTTCTCCTCAAAAATATTACTACCAAACTCATGCTCTAAATCTTTAATGAGTTGATCTTTTAATTTTTTGTCTTGCAAGTTCCACCTTTTAAGAAAAAACACAAAATTGTTAGATAGAAAAATTAACTAAAGTTGTGTACCTTGAATATAGTAAAAGAAAAGGATTGAATGAAAGGAAAAATACTGTACCAATTAATGATATGAAATAAAAATAGTGGGATAGGGTTAGTTCACTTATGATGTTGCACCTTGTACGTATGGTGGGCCCGAATATCTTCAACGTGACGTCATAAAGCATCTTATAAAATGAATCATTTCCTGCAAAAAATGTCATGGGATCATCAATCCAAAACTTGTTATGAATAGGTAAATGCATATTACAATATAAATAATAATAATTTTAAAGTACATGGAAGCTTAGGACATTTTAAAGACATCAATTCTTTATCATCAATCAACAATGACGTCTGCATAATTCCCATGCTAGAAACATGAGTAGATCCAGGAAACTATGGTGAATTATCACCAATACAGGTACTTTGATCTATATCTGGCGTAGTAGACAGCGCCGGTATATCTCCTACTCCACAAAATTAATCCACTATGAGATGTACCCAAGATTAAAGTACAAATTATCAAATCATAATTAATAGAAAACCAAATATAGCAAAACAAGGATTTACTAGGCATAGGCCATGAAGGCATCGATGTTTGCATGCCCCTTGTTGCTGACATTGCACTCAAAAATCTCTGAGGGACATCGGTCGACCTCCTAGGAGGAGTCGCCTGCACTTGATCACTTGAACAATACATTGTTAGCAAAGACATTCTGAAATAATAAAAGTAAGAGTTAACTTAAGAAGTTTTTGAATGTTCCAAAGAAAAAATTCCTTGAAACTTGTCAACTTAAGGATTATTTTACTTGGGGTGGCCGGAGCTCTGCTAGTACTGGCCTCACCACGATGTCCATGACCAGGTACTTGAGCAAGAAAAAAATCCTGTAACAAGAACACATACATATTTTAGTTCACGACATAAAAGAGTATAAAATATAAACCTTTATTGAACTTTTGTTATAACTAAAGATTCATTACTGCTTACTTCAAAATGATGTGCTTGCACCATAAATTCATCTAGCCTCTTCAACATCTCCTCTGTTGGATTTGCATCTTCCAAAATGCTAATAATTTCTATATTGACTCTTTTTAGTTTTTTCTTCAACATATTTATTAGATTAGGGATTTATGGGATATCCTCATCTGTATCTACAACTATTGCCTCTGTTGTTGCAGGTGCTTTCCTCCTATCCTAAACATCAAATTGTGACAGGAATATCAGTAAAAATATCATAATAACTCCAACACCCTAAATAAAATAACATAATAATATAACATTTTTCAACTATCTAATTTGTACAATTTCAATAAGGTTTACCATTGCTAATGAATGGGTGGGAGGAGCATCCCCGCGGCCTATATCATGTGGGGGATCCATGTCAGAGAAACACATAAAAACAATGGTAAAAAGAGTGATTGCAAAAAAATAATATTTTGATCCCTAAGGGGAATATCATTTGGTGATAGACATGTTCATTGAGGCATAAAAAAGATAGTTAAGAAAATATGTATCTTGTCTGAAACAAAGAATCTCATACCATAAAGAATGCACCATAATAAAATGATATGAATCCTTAAAGAGATAATAAAGATAAAGAGGAAAGGATGCCACATTATGAAATCTAGTGGATAAATCAGTTATACAAGATATACACACTAGTACATTTGACATCATTTTTCAACCGTTAATGAAAATGGTTTAGGTTGGTCGGGGTATAGAAGGAGAAATTTGTTTTTTTTAAAAACCATGCTCGTGTTCATCGAAATTTCGACGAATACGAGCATATTACTTAAAAAGAACATTTCAATTCTCATTTTCACATTTTCACTTTTACGGAGCGCATGAATTAGGATTGCGAATTCTGAGTATGTTCCTTCTTTGTTTTTTTTCATTTCTTATGGTTGATAGCACAACAAGTTTAACTGATATTTCGGCAGTGTTGTAGTAACTCCAATGCATTCGTGTTATTAGTTTTTGTGCATTCATGTTTAACTGATAAACAATTTGCATTGTGTTTATTCCTCTTTGTCCCATGACATTCTGTCAGGCTGAACTCAACACATTGTGTCGGCTTTGCCATGAAGTCGTGGCCCTAATGGGTAACTCAACACCTATTCATAACAGTTATCCTGTTTCAATGCATGAAATTTGCTCAATCTAACAAAGTACTACACAATGGTCTCCATACAGTCCCAAATCCTAGACAGTATTTCTTTATGTCTTAAAATGGCCATATACAAGAGGAATTAGCCTCGAGGGCTCTGCAACACTGGAAACTCCAATTTTTGGTTCTAAACCCTTGCTTTATAGGGCATCTTCAATCTCCTATAGAAACACACTTCCGCCTCCAATCGGTGATTGAATCACCTTTAATTAAATGTAATAAACTATTCCAAATCATAAAATGTATATCTTATGTGGACAGATCATCCACTGTCACACCCGAGCCACCATCTTCATTATATTTCTTTACTGTTCTGACTGTACCCGCGCTGTTTGTTTAATCCTGCACATGTAATGTTAATAGTGACATATATTGCAAGTTAAGTACTGACATTCCATGAATATTAGGCCTTCATATTCATGGAATGTTCCTCTTTATTCCTGAGTCCCTACGGTAATAGAAAACTAAAACAAGAAATGTTGTTTGATAAACAACTGTCGCAACAACAGTCTCACTACAAAATGAAACTCATTCAAAGTAGACAGTTTTGAATAATGAACCCTATCAATTCATTTGAAAATCAAACTCATCAAATTGAGTTTCCAAGAATGGATGGAATTGCAGAGAAACAGAGAGTTTTTATTCCGTGTCATTCACCAATAGTTTGTAGTTTACATGTTTAGTTTAGAGGACTCCATTTTCCACCATTTCATTTTGGTAAACTTGGTGTGTCTTACACTTGCATAATTTTTTATTTTTAGTTTTAGATTTGATTTTGTCCTAATTGTTTAAAATCTAGATGTATTCATCTATGGTTTGTGTACTTGGATTGGTTCAATAGTCCTAAAATTGCACACTTTACCACTTACATCACGCATTTAGCATATTTATCATTTGAAAAAAGAAAATTGTTTCCTTTTTATTTTCAAACAGTTTCATGATGCATATATTTCATAGATGTGATAGTGTCCTAGCATCCCATGTATCACTCTATCCTTCTTGTAAATATTCTCCTACCTATGAAGACATTTTGATGCAAGAGATTATCAATAATTCTTTAAAAATCCCCTTCCTAAGGATGACTTTTTGATCAATCATGTTGATCCTTCTCCTAAAATGTACCTTCACCATGAGGATATTTTAGTGCAAGATGATAATATTATAAATACTTTTCTTAATGCTATTTTACCTTTCATGTACCTAAATGACATTGTTGCTAGCAATGAATCAATAAGTGATATTGTTGATCCCTCTCCCAAAGTTTTCCCTACTCATGATGATATCTTGGAATAAGAGGATGATATGATTAGCATAATTCTTGATTCTTTTCCTTCAAGTGATGAATCATTATAGATAAAAGATCCTAATCAAGTCAAGTAATTCACATTTCTAGTCTTGTGAAGCCTAAAATTATTGTCCATCTTTGTCAAGATACCCATCAACCTCAATAATTTTTCAAAAAGCATTTTTAGGATCCAAATCAAAAAGCAATGTTGCTGTGAAGACCCCTATCATTATGCTTTGATGGATGTCCATGCCCTGTTCCAAAGCTCCCATTTTGGCAATATCTAGGAAGGATGCTGACAGGTTGTCAAATTTGATTTTACATGTGTTGATTGCATTTGCTTGAAATTTTCTGAAAGCCTTTTCAGCAAGTATATTTTGTGATTATCCTGCAATCATGGCATTCCATAAAACCATGATTCTTAAATGCATTTTGTCAAAAAGTTCACTGGCCTTTGTCTATACTTCCACATTTTGCATACATTTTGCAGGGCAGGGTGTTAAAGAATATAGATCAGAATAAAGAATAAACGTAATGATTTTTCGTAATCAAACTACTGCTGGATTAGATAATTTCCACTATGATTGATTTCTAAATAGCAGATATGATCTCATATAAGTAGAAGAATGAACAGTTATTATTGTGAAAGGACGTGACCGTACATGACTAAACAATTACGTAGGGTCATGTCTTTCCACAATAATAATCATTTGATAACAATCAACTTCTAATTATAATGATGCCGTTTCATATTACTGTTTTAACACTTAACACATGATGCACGGTAATACCATGATTATCGACTTCAGCGATATAGGTCACAATATGTATATGTATCATGACTGCAGTCACGATACATATTTTGACCTTCACAAGCTTTGCGTGCAAAGGTAAAGTATCACACTTATTGACTTAGTCGAGGTGGTGGTTTTATTCTTCATGATTCAGATTTGCGTGCAAAGGTAAAGTATCACAATTCTATTCTTATTTTAACGCACATGCAATGATAAGAATTAAATGATATTCATTTCTTTTCCACATGAAGGTGTAAGACATGAGAATTATCTAAACAATTTACTTTCTCTTGATTTGGACCACAATACAGAAGAATTATCCAAACCATTTATTTTATATTGATTTGGATGCAGATCAATGTATAACTGAGAATAATGAAAGTAGACTTACAGAGATTAACACTATAATGCATTTTTTGTTATTGCATTTTGTAAAATCTTGTTATGTTGGTTTCCTATTTATTTGCAAAGAGAACTTAGATAAGGACTACGAAAATTTCTTCTATGGCTTTGACAAAGGTAAAGTAGGTTGATATTCTTGTGGGGTCAAAATAAACACAAAAATCTCTTAGAGGTGCTTGTGTGGTATGTAAGTTCCCTTGTATAATGATTATAGTTGACATACATTAGGGGAAATTTATTGAAGTAGTGGTTTCCCATATTATTTCTAGATTATATCCAAATAAAGAATGGCCATGGAAGGTCCAATCACGTAATAAAATGAATGATATTGGGTTGTTTGTGTTGATCCCATGTCGAAATGTTTCAGGTAGGAAATAGATTAGAGGTTTAAAGTCCAAAGTGGTGAATTTTGTAATAAATAATAATTAGTATTCCTCTTCCATACTAACAAATGTTTTGGGGTGCTTGAGTTTTTTGTGGCTCCTCTTGCCTTGTGATCATTATCAATATGTACATGAGGGAAAATCTATTAACTAATGACCACTCATGGATATTGGTCATCCAAGAAATGAATTAGAATATACATGGGTGAGATTTTCACAAAGATAAAAAACTCTTAATAATTGTCTATAGAAAGCTCCAAAAATAATACTTAGTTATATTAAACTATTGTTTAATAGTATCTATCACATAAGATTGTACATTTAAAATCTAATTTTTGTAAGCCATTCAATTCCCTAACATTAGCAAATGGAAAATAAGAATTTTCAGAATGAAGTGTTTATATTTTGGTGAGATTTTTAACTACATGCAATAAAAGCCCTCTAGTGAGAACATCTCTTAGAGTTTCTTATGTGCTTTGTGGGCTCCCTTTAATTTTTATGATTACCAATATAGATAGATGTCAAAAGAAATTACCACAAATAGAAAATTGGTTATTGTGGATGGCTTCACCAATGACAATTAAGAATCTCACAAATACAAATGCCTAAATGATCTTAGATTTGGAAGATCCAATTACTAAAAGAAGGATTGGTGTGATATAATTCCACACTGATAATAATTGTGAGATAAGGAAGGCCTATCAGGTATCGCATACATCAAAATATTTTCCATTTTTGAAGAAGGATTCGGGATGAAAAATAAGTTGATCTGTTAGTATTGTCCTTGCTGATGTTAATGTTACTTGTTGCCACTGTTCATGAGGTAGTGTCTTATAAACAATGACTACTCACAAAATATTGGCCATTGTGAATGACTTCAATATAGTTATAATTTTTATATAAATACCCAAAGGCAAGTATTATATGGAGTATATGTAGTGTAGCATACTTGTTACATTATAAGTTTTAAGAATGGACGAGACTAAAAGGCTTAATGAACTCAATTTTGTGGATGAAATCAAATATGCAAAAAGATAAATATTCACTATAATTGACATGTCATGACATAACCCTCTTACATGCACATAGCCTTGTAGGCACAATCTGTCATTTTTGTGCAGTTACCTGTGTATCTCTTATATTTATGTATTTGTTCTTGTTGGTTTGCCTGATACAAGACATATGATTGAGTTTTTTTTTTTCAAATATTAGAGGTCAAAAAGAACAAAGAACTAAAGAGAAGAAATAGATGATGTTGCAGTGGAAAATATTTGTTTGGAAAGAGAAGATTATGTTCCAATGAGCATGAGTTGTGCTAGAGTATGAATGGAACAAGTAGAACAAAGGATAGCAACTTCTTCAAGAGATGAAGTCCTCCTAGTTTACATGAAATTCATCATTCTAGCAGTTGTAATAGTCAGTGGAGGAGGAAAAATTTAAAATAATGAACAACAAGAAGATGAAGATCCATATTCCAAGGATGACCCTAGACACTTTGATATAGAATGAGGGAAAGAAATTGTGGAAAATAAATTTCCTCAGATTCATACAAATTTGGAATTAGAATAACTTAGAATGATCCATTATTTTTAATGCAGCAGAAGAGAAAGATCTAAAAATAATTTTGCATATATGCCATGGATGACCCTAGACACTATGCTATAGAATGAGGGAAAGAAATTGTGGAAAATAAATTTCCTCAGATTCATAACCGGAGGATGGGACTGAATCATAACTCTGATTGAGTATCTCAGATGCATGAAAGACTTTTTGTAATCATGACCACTGAAAACACCCAATGAACAGCCATTCCAGAATTACAACAGGCATTGACATTTCAACAGCTAGCAATATGGAGAGTTAATTTTTACGTGAGAAAGAGACTTCATGACACATAATATTATAAATATCTATTATAAAGGTAGCTTCATAGTGTTTATAGATAGCTATTATAAAGGTAGCTTCATAGCGTTATATTGAAACCAACAAACATGTGACCATTCACTCTGGTGGAGATAATTGAGAACGTAAGACTATTATTCATATTTTTCTGATAGAAAATCATAGGTGTGCATGTATAGTTTTTTTAGACAGTAAAAATTGACATTCAAATAAAAAGATATATTGATTTGATGAGTACTTGGCAAGCTGATTTTTGACTTACACTTGGATTTGGATTTGGTTTTGGTTAAAAGAATTAGCCAGTAACTTGGCATTTAAAAAAAATACTGAATTAAAAATTTGATTTCAAGCTATTTTCTCTTTCTTTTCCATTGTATTCTTTATTTAAAGTGCTCAATATGTTTGACTAAGTTCCATATGTCCTGTTACAGCTATATTGGGACAGTCATCACACTATTCCCCTAAGCATAGTATAGCTTTGCCTTCTCATCCACAAGAAACTCTAACATCATTCTAAACTCTTCTATACTCTGCTCATATCCATTCCAATCTGTTGATCCAATCCATTCATACTTCTACACAAACAAATTAACTCACCAAAATGCTGTCATTCTGGGACAGTCATACCATGTCCATAAAACTATACCAATAGTTGAAATTATAGGTTCTTCATGGCACCTTTCAACTTGTCCAATTATGCAAACTACCTTGCCTGGGGCAGCTGTATCTAGTTGTGAGATTTTCATATCATATTTCTCTCAGTAAGAATAGTTGTGGCATAGGATCCTTCAAATGTATGTGGACCCTTTGTCTATCTAGGAGATTTTTGTACCTTGAAACATATGACTCATTCCTGTTTGTGCATCCTCATTGTCTGTCTCATATTCATGTGTAGTTGATTTAAACAATAGATTCATCACTACAATGAGAAAGTTACCACCACACATCAAACATAAGGTGCATTTGATTGAAAGATTGGTCATTATTTACAAGACAAAAGGTCCACAAATAGTTGAAGGATCTTATGTCACAACTATTCTTACTGAGAGAAATATGAGGGCTTCTAGCAAATATGTTAAGAGATCAGATATGAAAATCTCACAAGTAGATAGATTACTAGTATTGGAAGTACTATGGACATGTAGAGGCAATTTAATAGTTCAGGAAACTAAGAAATGAGTTGTCATTATGGTAAGCCACAAGAATGGTCTTGGGAGTATTATTGGAGATGCTTAACTTTGGAAAGTTACCATGTTAATGTCATTAAAAAAATACAAAAATTTAAGGCCTACGAGATTTTATGATAATGTTCTATTTGAAATAGGGTGCTCAAGTTAACAATGAAATAAAAAAATCCATACTTGTATTCATATGATTAGGAGAGCTTTCTTTGTGTTTTCATTACTTAAGAGTAGCCTATATATGGAGGTAAGGAATCCTACAATGTTATTCAGTTTCCCTAGTTATTTACCTGATTTTATTTATTTAAATCTACTCTTTACAACTATTTTTCTATCTATACACCCTATATTGCTATTGTAATTTGGTATGATAAATGTCCCTTTGCGTTGAGAAAATTATAGTTGAGAAAATGGTTGTTTAGTAATGATTTGTATTTGTAGGTTGCAAATAAATCATCCTTCTTCCACCAATGAGTCATTCCATTCAAGAAAGACCATGTCTGACGATATCAACGCACAAAAAAATAGGGAGACAATTGCTAGACTGTGGTCTAACTTTAAAAGAAAAGCTGATGGAAAATGTTATTGTCCTTGCAAAATTTGTAAGGGCTTAAAGACTCGAAGATATCTAATCAAAACAGGTGAGGAACATTGTAGGCAACATGGTCACATTGAAGGGGGAAACAAGTTTCATCCATTGGTATGTATTTTAATAATTTATAAAATACATAAGACATGATTTGATGATGGCATCATGGTCATGGTTAATATAAGGTCATCATTTTCATATAGGTCAACGTCCCTGAGTTTCATGTTATGGACCATGACAATCTGGAGAATGTGGATTTCCAAATGAGGGAACATGGAGGTGTGAATATAGAAGTAGAAGGTAATGATACCATGGAAGAAGACCACGATGATGAAGAAGATCACAATGATCAAGATGATCATGATGATCAAGATGATGATGATGATGATGATGATGATGCAGAGCTTGATGTACCTATACTTGAGAAGGCACATGAGCCCCTATATGAAGTCTCCGAAACAACTCTTCTTGCCGCTATATTTTTGTTGGTGAGCTTGAAGGTTATGAATGGTTTATCCAACGTAGAAATGACACGTATGTTAAGGTATGTCATCTTTTTTCATTATTTTAGTCATAATTCACTTCCAATTAACATTGGGTGAATCGTGTAGCAAGTAATATTCTTTAAATTAACAAATTATATTTTTGGTCGTAGGTTGATAGGTGAGCGTTTGTTACCACCATCAAACATTCTACCTCACTTGTACCGAGAATTATCTGCCATTATGAAAGATATTGGAATGGAGTATCAAATAATACATGCATGTCCAAACGATCATATTATATATCATAAACAACTTGAATTTGCAACAGAATGCCTTATTTGTCATATTAGTAGATATCAATCAGATCGAATAACAAAAAAGGTGCCTTGCAAGGTTCTTCAGCATATTCCCATTATTCAACGTCTACAATGATTATTCAGGTGCAATAGCTTGGCACAATTTAGGGATTACCATGCACGCAATAGAAGTCAAGATGACATTATGTGAATGCCTGTGAATTGTTCGGCATTTAAGGAAATAGAGGAAAAATGGCCACACTTTAAAGAAGAACCTCGTAATCTCAAGCTTTCATTGGCAGCAGACGGTGTCAATCCTTTTGGAGAGATGATATCTACTTACTCGGTGTGGCCTATTTTTGTTATCAATAATAACATACCTCCTTGGTTGTCCATAAAGAGGGAGCACATAATGTTGGCACTGATTATTCTAGGTATTTTTTGATTTAATGGTCATCTAAATTAATTTATTATTAATAATCCATCAAAATGGTCATAAAAATTATGTAATGTTTTTGTTCATTCAACCAGGTAAGTACCAAGTTAAAGATATCAATGTATATATTGAGCCCTTTATTGACAAGTTGATGGTGTTATGGAATGGGGTTACTATGTATGACATCTCTAGACCAATAGGACAAAGACAATTTCAATTTCATGCAATGCTTGTATGGACAATACATGATGCCCCTAGGCTAACACATTTTTGTGGTATGTTCTCTTCTTAACACCTCTTTTTTGGTATGTTATAGTGCGAACACAAAGTTAACACATTTAATCCAATCATACACGATCTTGTAGGTCTTCAGACAAAGGAAAAATTTGCATGTCCAGTTTGTGGTCCAAAGATGAAATCTCGTCATTCAAAAAGTTTAAGAAAGTAGGTGTTCGATGAGAATAGACACTTTCTCCACAGAAATCATAAGTACCGAATTACTGAAAAATATATTTTCAATGGGAAAGAAGAGACTACATCAAAGCCACAGAGAATGACACCTCACCTATGGAAGTCGACATACAATAAAATAAATCGTCGAGGTAATGTCATTCCATCTGATGGTTTTTGTTTCAAATTTATATTTTGATATTGTGTTTTGTTTACTGATGATGTAATTGATGCTTGTGAAGGTCGTCAAAGCATCAATGACCAACTTCCAAAAGGACTAAAAAGTTATCTTACACAATTTACTAGGTTGCCGTACTACGAGCAACTCCTAATTGTGCATTTGTTTGATCTTATGCATATTGGAAAGAATGTAACAGAGACATTATAGAAAATCTTGGATGGAAGGCGTGACAAAGACAAAATTGTCAAAATTTGTAGTGACATTGAAGAATCCAACCATGCAATGAAAAATGGCATTCGATCAAATAACAATGGAGACCAGATTGATACGAGTGCCCTTAGTTGGTTATTGTCGGAGTAGTAGAGCAATGCTATAAAATAAGTCATAAAAAAATATGATTTCCCATAGGATTTGCTGCGAACATAAACGATCTCATATCAAAGAAAAGTGAATTTGGGCCAGGGATGAAAACACACGATTGACATACATTTATTAAGGTAATTCATGTTATTTTGTATTCACTATATATTTGTATACTACATGTAGTTTTCATTGCATTCTTTTATAAAATATTGACAAGATCATTTTACAAATATTGCAGTACGTTCTACCTCTATCTCTCCCACACCACTTCGCTAACAGTGTCAAACAAGTTATATATGATCTTGAAAAATACATGAGGTGGTTGTCATCTAAAGAAATCAATAAAGAAGATATAAAATATTGGAAGAGAAAAATCCCTCTTCTTATGTGTGAAATGCAAGTGTCTACCTTCAACTTTTTTCAATGCACAAGAACACTACCTCATACATCAAGTTGAGGAGATTTAATTATGTGGACCTGTACCAACTAGGTCAATGTGGATGGTTGAGAGGCACTTGAAATTTTTGAAAGGCTTGGTTTGACAGAGAGCACATCCTGAGGGTTCTATGGTGGAGGGATATATGGTATACCAGACCATGGTGTACATTAGTGAATATCTTCCTAAGTTTGTAGCAAAGATCTAGGTAGATCGTATTTAGGATCCCAACTCCATTAACAAATTTGAAGGGGAGTACTTGATGGGCAAAGGTAGATTGAGGAAAGTGAGAGGTAAATCTACGATGCTATTGTAGTTAATTAATTCTTATAAATCTTCAATATAAGTTATTTATAATTGGTGTATTTTTTTTGATACAGTTGGTCGAGAGTGGGATGCAATACATTTGTATATTGCGAACAATCTTGATTAGATGACGGTATGGATTGAACGATGTCAAAAAAATGGTTGCTCATTAACATGGGAAGGTATTGCTTCATTGGTTAGAGAAGCTCATCATAATGGAAATTTCAATGTTACGCCAATGGTAATTGATCTAGCACATGGTTTAAGAGGTGGAGAGGTACGCACAAATTTATTAATGATCATGACTCGACTTATATTTTGTATCAACTCACGATGCAAATAATTTACACACGCTTGAAAAATTGCAGGTCAAGCACCACAAAGCTATGTACTATCATGGCCACAAATTTTGCATAAAAAAGTTGGATGACACAAAGAAAACTTGTGATTTTGGGATAACTGTAGTTTTCAAGGTCACCAATATATCATCTAGAAATGACATACATCCTCAACAATCTCAAAATCAATACTATGGCATCTTGGATGATATAATTGAGTGCGACTTTAACTCTTTCAAATTAAGTAGTTCTATTCATCATCAAATGGTACAGGTTACGACTAAATCAAAATGATCTAGATAGAACTGTTATTCAACATGATAATGGATTTACAATGATTAATACAAGGTCGTTTGGGCCAGTTGGAGATGAGCCCTATGTTCTTCCAAGCCAATGTGAGCAAGTGTTTTACTTAGAGGTTTCACATAAACATGGTTGGTCATTTGTTGTTAGACATGATCCAAGAGGAAGGTCGATAAAGTATAATGTTATGGAAGAAGATATTGAAGATGATGAAGAAGTAGATGATGAAGAAGCAGATGATGAAGATCAAGATGATGGTGATGATGATGATGATGATGGTGGTGATGATGATGATAATGGTGATGATGATGATGATGGTGATGGTGATGATGATGGTGATGATGGTGATGATGGTGATGATGGCGATGGCGATGATGATGATGATGAAGAAGAAGATGATCAATGACATAATTGAAATGATCAATGCAATGATTGACATGATTTATTGCTTTCAATTGTAATGATTACATATTTATTGTGTTCAATTCTAATGATTACAACATATGTGATTTATAATTATCAATGTTTATATTGTGTTTGATTATCACCCTTTTTGCAAATAGGCAATTGACTATAGACATCGTCACCCCTTCTGTTGATGATCTTGCATTCCACATATAAGGTAAATTTGTTCATGTTTATGATGTTGCATATTGTTCATGTTGTCTTCTAAGTTATTTGCAACATACATATCATGTAATTTTTATCTAACTCAAGATAAATGATTAACATATGCAGGAAATTTGACCCCTTTGGCATGGATCGTGCACAGTGACATGGATCAACATGTATAAGTCAATAAATAGACATATTATATAATCATATAATGTATATATAGACAAAGAAGAACCGTACGTATGGGTCATGACTTGATTATTCTATATATATTATTTAAATATTATCAAAATTTCATTTGAAGTGGGGACGTGACAATATCTCATTTGATGGATTGCAGGACCCACCAAATAGGTACTTGTTAGATCTATCTACATCAAATGAGGGAAATGAGGGAATGGTAGATGAAAGTTCTACATGTAGTACAGCTAAAATGGGGAGATCAACTAGAGGTCAAAAGATTAGAAAAAAATTTGATAAACACATGCAATTTTTCCTTGCTAATGGGGGGTCATGTTCTTATGATGATGAGACCAAATGCGACATCAAGGTGCCCTTTCAGTACACACATTGAGAAAGAATGGGTACCCAATGAGCTACCTCCAATTAACACTAATTTTTGTGTTAATGAGAGGATATATTGCATTACTCCATCCTCATTACATGGTTTGGGCCTATTTTCCATGGATGGGATAAAGGTATGTTACAACAAAGTTGTTTAATTGTTCAAGTATGTCGGTCCGTGTTACAATTACAATGATTGGATGCGGATTGTTCACTATAAAAAAAGTATGCGTAGGTATGCACTATCAGCTAATTATATACAATGGAAAGAAAATGATCAAAGTAAAAGATTTGCAATGTACATTGATGGGAGACCAAAAGCAACAGGTAATATTGCAGGTTTTATAAATAGTACGCGACCTTCCTCAACTAATAAGCAACCCAATTTCATATTTGAGGTGCATGAGGATAATCAAGTTTTTGTATGTGTGATAAAATCAATAAGTGCAGGGGAAGAACTGCTAATAGATTACCATTTAAATCGCATAGATACAAACAAAGTTACTATCTTGAGGGTGGTAAGTACTATATACCATTTTATTAATAAGTTTTTTTTGCTAAGTCTATTGCTTTCAGTTTGCTGAAGTTTTTATGTTTAATCTTTGTCACAAGATGATATGGATCCCGCACATGATAGAGGCCACGAGGATGCTCCTCCCACCCATTCTTCAGCAAGGGTAAACCTTATTGAAATTGTACAAATTAGATAGTTGGAAAATGTTATATTATTACGTTATTTTATTTATGGTTTTGAAGTTTTTATGATAGTTTTACTGATATTCCTGTCACAATTTGATGTTTAGGATAGGGGAAAAGCACCTATAGAAAGTACAGAGGCAATAGCTACCCCTTCTGATGATGATATTGCGGAAACACCCAATGTAACAATTATGTTGAAGAAAAAAAAAAATCAATTTAGAAATAATGAGAATTTTGGATGAAGAAAATATTCCAATCGAGGAAACAATGAAGAGGCTATCTGATTTGAGAGCACAAGCACGTCATTATGAAGTAAGTAGTAATGAATCTTTAGTTATAACAAAAGTTCAATAAAGGTTTATATTTTATACTCTTTTATGTTGTGAAGTAAAATATGTAATATGTGTTCTTGTTACAGGATTTTTTGGCAACTGATCTAGAACCTGGTCAAGGACAACGTGGTGAGGCTGGTACTAGCAGAGATTCGGCTAGCACTGGTAAAAGAATCTTTTAGTTGACAAGTTACGAGGAATTTTTTATTTGGAACATTCAAAAACTTCTTAAGTTAACTCTTACTTTTATTATTTCAGGATGTCTTTGCTAACAATGTATTGTTCAGGTCATCAAGTGCAGGAGACTCCTCCTAGGAGGTCGATGGACATCCATTCAAGATTTCCAAGTGCAATGTTGGCAACAAGGGGCATGCAAACATCAACGCCTTCACGATCTATTCCAGCTGGTAAATCCTTGTTTTTCTATATTTGGTTTTGTGTTAATTATGAGTTGATAATTTGTACTTTAATCTTGGGTGCATCACATAGTGGATTATTTTTTTGGAGTAGGAGATACACCGGTGGCACCATCTGGTATGCCAGATATAGATCAAAGTACATGTATTGGTGATAATTCACCATCATTTCATGGAGCTACCCGTGTTTCTAGCACGGGAGTTATGCAGACATCATTGTTGATTGACAATGATGAATCGATGCCTTTAAAATGTCCTAAGCTTCTAGGTACTTTAAATAATTATTTTTTATATTGTAATATGCATTTACCTATTCATAACAAGCTTTGGATTGATTATCCCATGACATTTTTTGTAGGAAACGATTCATTTTATAAGAAGCTTTATGACCTCACATTGCAAATATTTGGGCCCACCATACGTACAAGGTGGAACATCATAAGTGAACTAACTTTATCCCACTATTTTTTTTTCATATTATTAATTGGTACAACATTTTTCCTTTCATTCGGGTCTTTTCTTTTACTAGCTATATCTAACAATTTTGTGTTTTTTCGTAAAAGGTGGAACTTGCAAGAAAAAAAATTAAAAGATCAGCTCATTAAAGATTTAGAGCATGAGTTTGGTAATAATATTTTTGATCAGAAGATGGTGTTAGAAAGAGCTTGCAAACATCTTAAGACTGTGAGGGACTCATATAGAAAGAGTCTCGTCCAGCACCCAAAGTATGAGCGTCCTCCTTTTATTCTAGTGAGGGATTGGAATGAGTTCATTTTGGATGCAAAGGAGAAAGGGGATGCTCAAAGAGGAATTACACCATCAAATGTGAGAAGGTATGCTATAGTATTAACTACTAGTACATTAATGTAATAATGCACTAATTAGTGATCTTTATATCTATATCATCTAACATATTTCAAACTTTTCATAGGTTGCATGACACATCAAAGGCAACAAAGGCCATGCTGGAAAAGATTGGGCAACACAGAATTGGCTCTGGTGGATATTCAAAAATTAAAGCATGAATTGTAAGTAGCAGTAAATGAATTGCAAAGAAAAAATATTTATAAAATGCAAATAATTTTGTTAATTAATAAAAAAATGCAGGGCTCTGATTTTAATTTAGAGGCCATGGAAGAACACAAAAAAATTGCCTTCAAGGAAGGCTATGAAGCCGTGGCTGAATGCCTACGGCAAGCTTCCACTGGCCCAACCAAAGAGTCTCTTGCATCATGTGCATAGGTAAATATGCCAAAAAATATATTAGAAATTGAATACTTGAGCAACAATCTATTTGATAATAATGTGCATGACATTGCAATGCAGCCTCTTAATCGTGACACAGATCATACGCCACATCATGAAGTCCCTGATGTGTATCGTACTGTCCATGGAGGTGCTCATATGCTATTTAAAATTAATTATGTAATTATTAATACAATTTAACAT
The DNA here is from genome assembly GCA_027943335.1 of Chamaecyparis obtusa. Classification (NCBI taxonomy): domain Eukaryota; kingdom Viridiplantae; phylum Streptophyta; class Pinopsida; order Cupressales; family Cupressaceae; genus Chamaecyparis; species Chamaecyparis obtusa. The sequence continues at coordinate 71,159 of BSBK01011650.1, read as the reverse complement.
CTTAAATTAAACTTGGTGTAACCTTTTTGTGTATATTTTAGAGGATACAGAATCATGTTGTGCTGAATGAGTGCCGGAGGATGTTTAGACTGATCACCATGTAGATCATGTGGCACATTTAGGTAAAGAAAATCTATGTTTTGTTCTTTTAAATTAATTTTTTGATTTATAGTTCTTTTACTTAAATAAATACTCGTAATTCACTAATATAAAATGGTGTGAATTTAACTCATGAAGTAGTTGTTATTGCAGTGGATCCCCCTTTGGTGCAGAGGCCTCGTGTTCCTGAACAGATGAGGAGGAGACATGCATTGGAATTAGAACTAGTAGAGGAGGGGAATGACGAGGACATTGATCTTCCTCTTAGAAATTACATGAGTAAAAAAAATAGCAAGAAACCCAAAAAGAAATGATTGTAATTAACATTTTTTGCTAATGAAAGAACATTGTCTTAATGGATGTAATTTTGTACTAGTAATGTTGATGAATGATGTGTTAGTGAATTCTTCATGAATGTTGCGTGTTAATGAATTATTCATGAATGTTGTGTGTTAATGAATTTTGTGTTAATGAATTATTCAATATGAATGTTGTGTGTTAATGAATGTTATCATGTGATTATAATGATTGAATGTTATATTTCAAAAATGGATGAATGAATGAATGAATGAATGTTATTAAATGTTAATGGGGAATTTAGAGTGATGTTAGGGGGGGGAGGGGCCAAATGAGCTTCCACCTTCACGTGGTTGGCCTTTTTTAGTAGAGAATATTAAACCATTCTCGAAACCAAGTGAAGCTCAAACTTTAAAGATAAGCTTAGAGTTAATAGTGACAACCAATTAGCAAGTCAAAATGAAGTTCTTCGTTACAGGTACCTTTTTAGTTTTTAAAGGACAATGTCATGTTTTAATATTGTGTAGTTTTTTTCTTAAGTCAAAGTATTCTTTTACTATAAGAACATAATTTATGACCATTTTAGTAACTATTCTAACATCGCTTTATGACAAATCCTATTTTGGCAAAGATGGTGATAAGTGGTGTTGTCTATTCCTTGGGAGATTGGATTGCACAGGTCTATATCTCAAAATCATTGGCATGTGGTAGAAATTCATACTTACAACCATTTCATTCTACATTTAAAAATATTGATGACACTCTAGACACTAAATAATGCTCATGTTGTTGACTTGACAGTGCTATGAAGGCAAACCAATTTTTGAATTTGAACGAACCCGGGTGTTTAGATCTGGTCTCCTTGGATTTAGTCTTCATGGTTCTTTGTCTCATTATTACTATCATCCTAGTGAGGTAACACCTTTGCCTTCTTTCTTAGTCTCTTACAGATCATACTTGTTTAATTTGAATAATTTTTGAGTTCCTTGCAAAAAGGGTATGACAAACAAATATGGTTATATAGGCTCTATTTCCTTTACTTGAACTTGATGTTATGATTTATGATTCAAAATTTTATTATTTTGATGTTGAACTTGAAGCATATGATGATACGATGGTATGATCATGATGCTATGATTACAAGTTTATGGTGTTTTTGTTGTTTATATGATATTATGTGGCATTCTAATATGGATTGATGATTATAGCCTATATCCATTCATAATGTTTCTCCAAATCATCCCTTTGTTGTTGCATCTTTGCTATCAATTTGTCTACCATCTTCTATTGAGATTATGGAGATAAGTAAGATCAAGGTTCATGAGCTTCTAGAGCTTACTTTCTCCATGTGGACCTTGTGTGAGTAGACATGCAAAATTTGAAGAAGGATTTAGATGAGAAACTCCAATACCACTAGGATTTGATAGACAATAACAAGGTGCTTTGATGCTATTGAGCTGAGGCCAAGTACTTGTGCTTGAAGGACAACACACTCAGACCAATTTAACAGAAAATAATAAGTTATTGTTATCATATATAAATGTCTGAGTATATGTTTGAATATGTATAACAATAAACACTTACATTTCTATTAATATATCTTTTTATTTGAATAATACTAAAAACCTAATGTTTGAACTAAATTACCAAAAAAATTTAATAATATATGCCTCAAATCAACATTAAATTTCACACAATTCTACGTTCCTCAATTCTTACCTTTAAAAATTAAAATTTATGAGTGGGTTGTGAAATGAATGACTCATCAATGGTGTTCCTAAATGATGTAGAGGGAAGGGTGGTGGTATTCAAAACATAATGAAAGTTGATAATTTCAGGGGTTTAGGCACTATCAATCAACCACAAATGCTACAATGATCTAACTTGCTAAAGCCTTCTACAACACTCCTGAATGATGATTGTGATCTTATAGACTCCCTAATACTTGGATTCAGAGGCTTTTAGGACTCTATCTCAATTCCATACTCCTATTTCACAAAGCTTTCTCAAATTGGACTCAAAAGTCTAACAGGTTGACAACCAATCCTGCAGCAGACTTGGAACATGAATAACTCTACCTTTCCTCAAAACACTAGACAATGTGATGAAATTTAGGGATACCCTTTTCTGAGTTCATTAACATATCAGAAGCCTTTACACTATTGTTTTGGACAAACACTCCTGTTCAACACTGTTAACTTGATTCAATGCACCAAAATTCACTAGTTTAACAAAGGAAGTACTACACAACAGTCTCCTAACAGTCCCAAATCCTAGATAGTGCTTGTTTATGTCATAAATGGATCAAATCTAAAAGGGTTTAGCCTCAAGGGCTCTGCAACACCAAAACCCACAATTTATGCCTTCAAACCCCTGTTATCTAGGGCTTCCTCAAGCTTCCAGTTCTACACACTCCTGCAATGAATTGAAGATGGATTCACCATCAACTAAGCATCATATAATGTTCTCAAACCCAAAATACATCCTTTGTTTGGTTAGATTTTCCACTGCTATACTTGGCATCTGTTACATTATTTTTCCACCATATTCCGCACCGTGATCACACTTGTTCCACCTGATTCTGCATGTGCAAAATTAGAAGCATAATAATACAAATTAACAAATGGTCATTCCATGAATTAGGCCTGTGTATTCATGGAACAACTCTAAACATTATTTCTAAACCTGCTACACAGAGAGTTAAGATAAAAGAACGATGTTCAAAACAACAGGCGCAACAACAAGTTCAATGCAATAATAAACACATTCCAAATGATGATATTGAATGAACAACCTTGTTAATTCACTGACACATCAAAACAAATCAAATTGAGATTCTTGGGAATGAATAGACTTGCAAAAATAGAGGGTTTTATTGCTATGTATTCACTAGTCTTTACACAAAAATCTGCCCTCTGTCTTGTGATAGAGACTCCCTAAATAAGACTCCTTAACAAATAATAGAACTTCTTAAAACTACTTCAACCACCTTTCATCGGTTAGTTGAATGATTTGATCTTTAAAATAGTAACCAACTCAAACTTCCCGCTAAAGCCCTAAACTAGCCGTTGTTTACTTAAATATTTGAAAATTCAAATAACCAAATGACTTCATTTGAATATTTTAAACAATAAGCCCTTTCTTAAAGACTTAATAACCTATTCTAGACTCTTACAAATAACTATTTCATGAGCAGTGTTTTTTGTCAAGGGTAATTTGAAGATACATCTTTAAATATGATTCCATTGCTCTTGCTTTCCAAGGATGGAACATCCTGAACAGTTCTAATAGTCTACAGATACACAAAAATGGAATACTAAATTTCATATATGTTCAAAACAAAACATGAACGTAGAAATAACATTAAAAATGTCATCTAGAAATTTCATATATGGACAAGAGAAATAAAAAAAATGGCGATCACATTCTCCTATGAGTTGATTATTGCCAGTAGAGTTTAGAAAGAAAAATATGTTGTAGTAAGTCTCCATTATGTCACAATCAATCATAAGTCATTGCATGTATAAACTGAATCTTAAACATGTTGCTGGTAGTGTTAGTTTTAGTTTTCATAGTTTGTTAGAGTTGGATTTTATTAGGTAGCTAATTAGTTTAAGTTAGCTGTCAAGTTCAGATCTAGGTTTGAAGAAATTGTGCCCTTTAAAGACTACATGTAGCATGTAATCTTCTTCAATAAAATATATAGACAGTTTTATTTGTATGCGTCTTGTCTTTGTACTACTATTATCTCTATAAATTTTAACATGATATCAAAGCCCACTCAGTTCTGACCTATCGTAAAGGAATTGAATCTCATAGGCTTTTATTATGTGCCCTGATACCCTCGTACCAAAAATTGAGAGAAGATGGCACCTTTTCGTTAATATCAAAAAACTCATACCATAATTTAGGAGAGCAAAAGGAGATTATTTTTCTTGACAAGAAAAGAACTAAAGCATCTATATTAGTTTTCAAAGTGAAATTTACATTGTTAGAAGACTACAATCCTCAATCATCTCATGCCTTCTCTCTTTGGAAATCCCAACCAATGGGCTTTGGATTTTCACCTTGTTCTCATTCATGTTTTGTGGACATGCTAGTTCTGTACATGGGAATGTACTTTTGAAATCACATTTACAAGCTCAATAGAACTTGACCATAAATTAGACACATGTTTCACTGTACGCGTGTAGTGAGCGTATTTGTGCAGTATATAACAATGCACTACGTATTGTCAGGGAAACTATAGTAATGATGCTTAGAAAGGTCAAAGACTAAGGTATGAACCTTCTTGAGGGAGAATGCAACAATATTAAGAATGTCGTAATTGGTCACAAACCTTCCTCTATCCTCAAACACCCTCCATAGGAACCTACCTCCATCCTGATGCATAGCTCGGCAATGGAAGGATAAATGTGCCCAAACACAATCTAAAATTTGATATCGACAGAATAATAATGTCAATTCAATGAAATGTTTCCAAACAACCTGGTAAAGTAATTATCTTTCCAAGTACCCTTTTGGGAGTTACAAAACCCATCTCAACCTCAAGACTTCATTCCTTGACTGGTGAACCTTTCTACTATTGCTTGCTCTCTTTCCTAGGCCTAATTAGCCCCCTTTATCAAAGCAACCCTATACTCCACTACTCTCCAAGACTCTATGACCTTGAAAAGTCTTATATTAGGTTTCCAAACCACCAATTTTATACTTTTCTTGGTCACACTACTCACCCAACTCCCAAACCATTAAACCCTTGTTCCTAGGGTCATAAATCTAGGGCTTTGTGGAAAATGCCCTTCCCAGCAACACACAAGTACAAATATGGTTCAAACACTCTCCAATACATCCCCCTAGACATATTCCACCATCACATTCTTACTCCAACCATCAGATCACTCCTGTCCACCATTTGGTGCTTTCCAAGTGCACCTTCACTGTGTGTTCACCAGTCACTCACTGTTCTTTCACTTTACACTCCACCCTGCATCAAACTTCCATAATGTACATATAATATAATTAGAAATCTCCCATCCAAGTCATAGAGATCACAAGGATGGGAGTGCCCTTACATAGTTAAGATCTTCAAAACAGACCGTTGACTGTACCCTTAAGGAGCCAGTCTTTGTCACTACACTAGATAGTTTCTTGGTGTTCTCAGGGAAAAACAATGTAATGGAAATAATAACAAGTAAAATCCCAAACAAATAAACATTTTACATCCACAAAAAGTAGAGATCACGCTCAGAACAACACACTGGTGTCTTGACTATCCACAGGACAGTGAGTTACTAATTTGCAGACAATTAAATTTTATTCATTCCAAAAACCTTTCACTTCGTGCCTTTTCATATTCAGTATGATCTCTCCCCTCCAATCACATGGAATAACCTCTAAATAGACTCCATCTTCTCCCTCAAACCTGACAACTGTATGCACCATAAAATGGTCGCCTAGACTTTGGGCCCCATTTATTTAATCTATCGATATCAATTCCTGAATCAATATTTGTCATACATTCAAATCAAATTTATTGATCAAATCATAAATATTTCAATTTTCCCTAAAGTTTGAATATCCCATCAATTTTTAATTAAAAGAAATATATCCCTTTTTAATAAATAAAATAATATTATTTAATTGAAATTAATATTCTTTGAATGAAATAATGTTATTTAATTAAAATCCTCTTTTAATTAAATGGTTTTATTTTATTGAATTAATATTCATTTCTAAATTATATAATATTACCTTATTTAATTAAAAGAGATATTATTCTTTAAAATTAAATAAATGAAATATTCTCTCAAAAGATCTCCTGTGATGAAAAAGGAAACAAATTGAATAAAAATAAAAGAAAATAAAATGTAATTCCATTTTATTACAAACCTTCTAAAAATGATGATTGTTTCCTCTTTTTCATTTATCCCACATTGCTTCTACTTTCACATTCGAATCCAACTTTTCCTATAAAAGGAGACCTCTCATGCTCATTCAATGATCCCGAATTTTGATATCGAACTTATGCTGCAGAATTTCATAGTTTGTAATCATTTAGCATTTCAACTTGCACATTCACATTTTAGATTAATTTACATTTTAGATTATTTGCAAATCATTTTAGTTTAAATCCATTACATATAGCTTAATTTCATTTTCAATAAATTAGTTTAGCTTAGTTTGCATGGCAAATCATTTAGAATAGTTTCATTTAGATCAACTCGAATCTCTCATTTTGAGTTGTATTTGCATGGGTAAAATAGGCTGATCTGAGGGCCACATTCAAACCATGCTCTTCTCAGATAGAGAGCTATGGGTCATTTTGTGAGAACTCACTATTGAGCACTCTCGCATACAAAGACTCATAGAAGTGTGATCACACATCTGTGCACACATTTTTGGCGCCCACCGTGGGGCCCTGAAAATGGGTTTCCTTTCATTTTCATTAATTATCTAGCTCTGAGGCTAAGGGTTTCAAGGGTCCTGGTATACTCTACAGGACGTTATTTTTTGTTTCTTTTTTGCCTGCAAAAAAGAAATTTTTTTTTTTTTGGCCTTTTTTTGTTTTTTTATAGGTTTTCAGGAAAATTTTTACAGGTTCTCTAAACAACAAAATCTTTTTTTTGTGCGAGTCCGTACTGTCTGTGTACAGATTTTCGCGCGAGAGTACAGAGATATCCGCGCGAGATTCTGCTCCTATAGCGTTTCTTCGCGCGAGACTGTACAAAATTTTGCCCCTGGTTCTGTGTTTTCTCGCGCGATACTGTGTGTTTTCTCGCGTGGGACTGGCGTTTCCTCGCGCGGGACTGTTGTTTTCTCGCGCGGACCCTGTGTTTTCTCGCGCGCTCAAGGTGCTTCCTCGCGCGAGATTCTGGGGTAGTGAACTAAAATTTCCTGCTTTCTGTTTTACAATTTCATTTTCCTAACAAGTTTTCTGTTGCATAAAATAATTTTGTTTTCTGCAGCATAACAGTTTTCTGCAGGACGATTTGACAAAGACATAAAAAAAACATACTAATGGTGTGAATGCAGGACGTTTGCTGAAGATCATTAAAACATTGTGTTTGCTTTCCTGCTTTATTCACATAGTTTAATTAGGGCTCCGTTAAAATTTCTTGTGGATTTCGATAGTGAGTAGGAATTTTGGCTCTTCATTACATGGAGGTGATGACCATGAATGAACCTAGAATTCTAATGATCTTACTAATATGACAAATCCGTAGGGAAGCGGAGAAAGTTAGCGAATCTTTAGCATTTCTATTCGCCAGGGGATTATGCTCTTCTCTCCTTGAGAGAGAACCAGAAACCCAAAAGCGTGTGGATTTGGTGGAGTGAAACTAACTCGGTGATTAAGTTTGTCTTGTGTGTCTGGGTAAAGAAACGGGCTAGAGAAGTATGCTCTTCTCCCTTTGAGAGAATCAGAAAATCAGAAACCCGAATCTGAGCCAAGTCCTGAGTCACCTTTAGAGGGCCTACCGGAAGTTGAACCTCCGGGAACGACCCAAGTGAGTACACACCTATTGCCGGTGATTCCACCTCACTATAATAAAGCAAGTTTTGTTGAGTCTAAAGACTCCAAAACCATAGTAACTTCCTTTTCATGACTTTGACTATCATCATGGAAAGGCTCTGTTTGTTGCACTGAGCGGCGCCGCTCCGAGCCCTGCTTGCGGGGGTGTGTGACTTTCAGGTGTTGGTGTGGCTGCGAGGCCCCAGCTCTGTATCAGAGGCACTGAAGGTTATTGTGAACGGAAGCCAAGTAAAAACCTCTTAGTTAGTGGCCTACCCAGTTCATCTCCGAAAGGAGTCATAATCTTTGCACAAGGAGGGAGGAAGAATCTCTCCGTATGTTTATCATACACAGATTCCCATCATAGGCATACACCTGGACGTTTGGAGGCGGTTGCGACACTGGCCCCTGCTACAAGGGTAACCTTTGAACGTACACTGTTGAGTCCTTGGAAACACCAAAAACACGGGCGCCCTCTAGGGGGTGACACGGCTGTGTGAGGTGCACGTATGCACATAAGCAATGGGGCAAAGATTTTGACTTCTCACCATTTTCTTTGGTAGGGATAACTATGTGCTTGTTTTTTTTTGAGTCTTAAACATTGTCCAAAACATCTTCAAACAAGACTCCCCTAATACTATCAAGTTGCTTTGTCCTTGATAGGTCTGTTAATGACTGCTGCTTGCTTCACATGTGCTTAAAACAACTCAAAAACACCAAAATTTGCAACCCACGGACATAATCTGGTAATAGTGTCGCCTGCCTTCACCAGAACAAGCATCGCACGGCTTGCCTGAATATTATCGCCTGAGATCATTTTGTTGCATGCCCAGTTTCAGGTGTTTCATAAGCCTTTTTAACGTATTTGGTCATAAAATCAGTGACTTACCTTGCCCTAGAAGCCTGTTTTCACTCAAGTTTTCTGATTTTAGACTACTAAGGTGCAAAGCCTTTTCCAAGTGATGCCCAATCAACTCAAGCATCCCAAAGCAAAGTTACCCAAATCAAAAGTTTACCAAGAGCAAAAAGTTGCCAAAAGAAACCTCAAGAGCTATCAATCCACCATCCAAGCAACCCAAGCCGAAGAGAAACAGCAAACCAGACTTGAGAACATTGCCCATAACGCAAGAATTAAACAGTTTGCTTATCGATTCCGAGTAAACCGTCATTACATCAACCTTGAGCCAGAAGATTGACTTGTCCTATATTTAGGGTCCTTGTGTCTTTGACCTTTTTGAGATAGTAATCCTTGATCTCATAAGCAATTTTGCTTGAGATTGGCAAGTTAGGAATCGTTTATGTCAAATAGATAAATTTTTAGACTCTTTTGATAACACACTTAGAGAGTGTTAGTAGTCTCTTTGTCCACTCATTTTCATACAATCAAACTCAAATACACTTTGTGCAAAGTCATCCTCCTGATCCATACGTGCTAGGGTATTCACCCAAAAGGAATTGAGCACCTCTGTGGCAGTGTTGGTTTGCACTTATCTACAAATACTTCTTTTCACCATCTCTCTTGGACAAGAGAAAACTTTCACTATCCTAGTTTGGTATTGACGTTTCTTAGAATTGTCTATTTGCCTGAACTCTCCCTTTCATGTCAGTAACAACAAGATATCAAGTGAGCCAAGGAAAGCGACCCCAGATAGTCTTCAACCAACTACCCCCAGTTCAAACTCGTCAAAAGAGAAAGGAAAAGGAACCAATATTTGACCAGTCACCTAGGAGTAAGTCTGACACCTGGTTTGACCCAAAGAGCCATTTTAGTGATTTGAGTACCCCCTCAGCACCTTCACACTCAGGTATGGATATGAGTTTTACCATGACTCGACGGGAGAGGGAAGCTATGGATCAAACCCTTGATGATATCTATGAAAGACACAGAGACAAGATTTTGTTTGGTAATTCCTCTCATGATGCTCAACCTAGTTCACCCCCCATCAGCACTAGGTACCTAGATGCACATCAACGAGCTGACAGGCATGAGAGACGAGCTCACCCAGACCAATGGTCACAACATGAAGACCAAGACAATGAACCTGGTGATGCTCATGTCAATGCAACGTATACCAATGATTTGTACAAACATTCAAGACCAAACTCTCCACTCCGAACAGCCTCAAGGCATACAAGTGAGAGGCTAAAAAGAATTGAGAAGGAAAAACAAGTTGCACAAAATGAACGAGCTGCAAAAGAGGAAAAACTTAGGCTTCTCGAAGAGGAACAACGAGCCTTGTTGGACATAGAGAGAAAAGCATTCCAAGAGGAGCAAGATAGGCTATTAGCCCAATAATTAAACACTCAATTCAAAAACAGGGGTGCTAACAGTGGAAATAATTCTCCTCCCTCCACCCCTTCTAGAACACCACGAAGTAGAAGGCGGTCACGAACCCCTTCTAGATCTCCTAGTCCTAGAGGAAGAAGGGCCTCTCAGTATGCTCACTATAGGAGGCAAAACCCTCCTAGAAACTCAAGACCACACTCCCAACATGCACATCATGGTTCCCAACATGGAGGTGGTAGCTCACATTATGACCTTAATACTCAAGACTTTATGCGAATGCAACAAGAGCCTATTTTCCAACAGTATGTAGATAGGTATTTGGAACAAAACAAAGATAAGTTCTTGGAAAGTCTAATCAACAAGGGTACCAGAGTCCCTTATGACTTTGATGTAGACAACAAGATACAAAAACAAAGTCCCTCTCAAGAGGAAGAAATCCGTCAAATGAAGCACATGATGGAAAAAATGATGCAACCTAAGAGCTCATTCTCACTAGACTCTATTTGTCCTAATCCATTTGACAAAAGTGTGAGTATGAAAGATTTTCCAAAGAGGGTGGAATTCCCACAATATGATAAATATGACGGCAGTGGTGACCCACATGACCATGTGCGTCAATTCTATACCATGAGCTTTGAATTCCATCAGGATGATTCCTATTTGATGAGGTTGTTCCCTAGAAGTCTTAAAGGACAAGCAATGGAATGGTTCACCAACATCACTCCCCCTGTCAAGACTTTTAGAGAACTTGTTCATAGATTTGTCCAACACTTCTCGTACAATCTATCAAGATCAGTTACTATGTTGGACCTATGCAACTTGAAACAAAATCAGGGAGAACCCTTTGTTACCTTCTTGCAAAGGTGGAGGAGAAAGTGCTCTCAGTATCCTAGGACCATCCATGAGGATGAAAAGATTGACATCCTTGTTAATAACTTGGTGCCTGAAATGAGATATGAGATCAAAAAGATAGTCTTCAATTCCTTCGATACCATGATTGAAACTGCATGTCGAATTGAAGATGTTCTCAAAGAACAAGGCATTTTGACCAAACATAGCAACAATGGCAACAATGGTCAGCACAACAACAAGGATAAAGGGAAGAACACCTACTGGAAAAAAAACAAACAAGTTGTCAATGACGGAGTTGTAGATGCTCCCCAACCTAAAAATCAAGCCGTTCTTCACTTGTCCAGTGCAGTTCAAGCTATGAAGCTCAATGCACCTCCTCAACAAGAGAGCAAGCCACGGTATCAAGAGAAGCCTAAAAAGGAAAAATGTCAATTTGCCAAGCTTGGTGATTCTTACGAGGATGTTTTCAAAACGCTCATTGCCAATAATCTTGTGCATCCACAAGATCCAGCAAAACATTACATCCCTGACATTAAGCCACATTGGTGGGATGAGAAGGCTTTCTGCATATTTCATAATGGCATTGGGCATACCATTGAAAATTGTTGGAAACTCAAGCACATTATCCAAGACCTCATTGAGAGTGGAAAACTTAAGGTGGATGGACTAAATACCAATGCTGATCACAAAGCATTTAAAGAACCATTGCCTAAGTATGACAAGGGGGAAACCTCTAAACAAAAGGATGGCAAGGCTGCTATCAACTACACGTATACAGCGGCAGAAAATGTGATAAACATGCTTGAAGTTGTGGAGCCAAGTGTTAACATGATGAGGAGTAAGGACCCACATGGTTATGACTCTCCCCCTATCTTTGACAAAGAACCTGTTGTGGTGCTGAGAGGTCCTCATTCTAGGTCATCTTCCCAAGCCCTGAATGTTGTTACTAGGAGTCAAGGTCCTATCATTCTTAGAGGTCCTAATTCAGGTCCATCCAATAAACCCAAGCAAGTGGCATCCAAGAATGTCACTAAGTCCACCATTGCTCCCAAACCAAACTATAATCTTGTAGATCAGCTACAAAAAACTCCAGCGCAAATATCAATACTGGAGCTTCTAGAGTTGTCCCCTAGACATAAGCAGATCCTTGAGGATGCTTTGCGCATAGCAAATGTCCCTAACGACATAGATACAGACCAATTTCAAGGCATGGTTAACCACATTTCCAGCCCACATTACCTCTCTTTCTCAGAAGATGATGAAAAATCCCTAAGCCACCCACACAATCTCGCCCTTCACATTGAAGTAATGATTCATAAAACTCGTGTCAGGCGCGTGTTGATAGATGGGGGTGCTGGGCTAAATATTTGTACATTAAGTTTGTTAAAAACCTTGGGCTATTCAGAGGAGGTGATCGACAGTAAAAAGAAGATCACTATAAAGGCCTATGATGAGGCAGAACGAAGTTCCAAGGGGTTAGCTGTCCTTCCTGTCAGGATTGGCCCAGTTGAAAAAGACATCTTGTTCCAAATTGTTGATACTGGACCCCTTGCATACAATATTTTACTAGGTAGACCATGGATTCATGACATGCAGGCAGTGCCGTCTACCTACCACCAATGTGTTAAGTTCCCCTACAATGGAGTTGAAATTTGCATACCAGGGGATAACACTTTATCAATTAATTCAATCTCAGCTAATGTTCATGTCCCTCTTAATCGAGATGCAGAGGATTATCAAGAAACTTTAACAGACTGTCAAAACAAATTTAAATCAGTAGACCTTGGCATGGGGGGGTATCAACTTGACTCTTTTGCAAAGATGCCAATTTCCCCTCGGTCATATGGAAAACCTTCACAGGAAATGAAACTGTCTTCTTCAGCGATGACACTATTTGACACATTTGTTGAATCCTCAGTACCAATACAAGATGAAAAAGAGGAAGTAGCTATTCGAGATTGGATGTACAAAGAGGAGAAATACCAGCACAATGAAAATTTCTCCCCCTCTCCGAAGCCTTATGGGAGAGGATATGCTCTTGTCAAAAAGATGGGTTATCCAGGATATGGCCCTCTTAACCACAGATTAGATGCTAGAGCCGAACCACTTAATCATGATCTTTTTGGACGTAAGTCTAAGAAACCGGTTGGCCTAGGCTTTATGAAGAAAAACAAGCACGCTATCCCCATTCCTGATAAGCGGGATAGCAAAGCTGACACAGAATATGTACCAGACTTGACCAATCAACAAGACATGACAGATGATTGGGTTCCTTCAACAAATCTCCTTTGGGGAGATTCAGAAAATATGACTACCAGTACACACCAAATCACTACTGAAGGACATGCTGAAAATTTCATCCGAGAAGGTGTGACTCTCGAAGATGTCCAGGCTTCTACCTCGAGGCTTAGGAAACCCAGCTGGTGTAAACATCCTAGCAAGGATTCAGACACAGACTCAAATGAGTATGAATGGGATTCACTCTCAGATGCAACAGTTGATTTGGATATGGATGTTGTTCATGCTTATAGTACTCAACCCAACGTAGCTAATGAGTCATGTGTTAGATTAGAAGATTCGAACCCACATGTCGCATTAGTAGACGATTCTTCACTTGATGGGATGAATCTTGATTTAGACACCTTAGAGGGATACTTGACAGACTCCGATTCTGCGGTCACCAGAGATGACATCCCCTATATCCTTAATATTGAACCAGACATCAATCTACCCCTCATTAATCCCAACCTTATTGATTGGTCTCAACGTCATCAAGAGCCTCAACTCTTGACATTTTCCAATGACTATGAGATCACTTGCTACCTAAATGCTGTTGAACCTATAGTCTCTTCCACCAGTGAACCAGCTACCAGCATGACAAAATCAGACATCAAGTACCTTAGTCACAAGATAAAAAGAAAAGAAAAAAAGAATAAGAGTTCTGATGGCGAAAACCACTATGTGGCGGTGTCAGAACCAAAAAAAGTAAAAATAAAAGACGTATCCAAAGGTGAAAACCTCTCTGAGGCACCTACGAATGAGGTACTTGATAGTCTCCCAAGTTATTTTCATGACAAATCATCAGTATTGGTGGAGCCTACAGATGCTGTTAATTTGGCCACAGAAGAGGCTCCAAAACTTGTACACTTGGCTAAATCTTTATCACCTCAAGAAAAGAAAGCCTACACTGAGTTCCTCCAAAAGAAACAAATTAATTTTGCATGGACATATTCAGACATGCCAGGGTTGGACACTAATCTCATTATGCATCATTTGTCCATAGCTCCGGGTGTGAAACCAGTCAAACAAAAGTTACGAAAAATGCACCCTCATATAGCTCTTTTAGTAAAAGCTGAATTAGAAAAGCTCCTTGGTGCAAGATTCATTAGAGCAGTAGACTATGCTGACTGGATTTCCAACATTGTACCTGTTTCCAAACATGATAAATCCATTCGAATCTGCATAGATTTTAGAGATCTTAATAGAGCATGCCCAAAGGATGATTTTCCACTTCCTAACATAGACATGATAGTGGACATGACGGCGGGCTATGAGATCTACTCTTTGATGGATGGTTTTTCTGGGTATAATCAGATCAAGATTGCTCTTGAGGATCAAGAAAAGACTGCATTCACATGTGCATGGGGTACTTACTGTTGGAACGTCATGCCCTTTGGATTAAAAAATGCAGGAGCTACTTATCAAAGAGCTATGACAACCATCTTCCATGACATGATGCATAAAAATATGGAAGATTATGTGGATGACACCCTCGTTAAGTCCAAGAAAAGAGGAACACACCTGGCTGATTTAGAAGCAATTCTAGATCGTATGGAACAATTTCAACTGAGGTTAAATCCAAAAAAGTGTGCATTTGGTGTTACTTCTGGAAAACTATTGGGGTTCATCATTTCAGCTAAAGGGATAGAAGTGGACCCTGAAAAGGTTCAGGCCATTATAAACATGCCACCCCCTAAAAATGTCAGTCAAATGAGGAGTCTTCAAGGATGCCTTCAATCCATAAGGAGGTTTATTTCACAATTAGCTGATAGGGCACAACCCTTTAACAAAAATCTGCATAAAGGGGTTCAATGTGTCTGGAATGCAGATTGCCAGAAAAGCATGGATCTGATTAAGGAATATTTGGCACATCCTCCTATCTTAATGCCTCCCATTCCAGGAAAACCCCTTATTTTGTATGTCTCAGCTACTGAATCTTCATTGGGGGCACTGTTGGCTCAATTAGATGAACAAGGGAAAGAAAGGGCCATATACTATATTAGCCGCACTCTAGTGGCTTATGAGATCAATTACACAAGTATTGAAAAAGCTTGCCTTGCAGTAGTGTTTGCCTCTCAAAAGCTGCGACACTATATGCTTGCGCATACCATTCATCTTATAGCAAAAATTGATCCCCTCAAATACTTGCTCGGTAAAGCTGCTCTCACGGGTAGACTTGCTAAATGGATGATGATTCTTTCTGAATTTGACATAGAGTATATCGAACGCAAGGCAATCAAAGGCCAGGCTATTGCAGATCAACTGGCTAACTTTCCAATTGAAGATAATATGCCGGTTCAAGTCAACTTCCCAGACGAACATCTCATGTACATGACTGAGAGATCCTGGAAGCTATTCTTTGATGGTTCCTACATGCACAATGGTTCTGGAGCTGGCGTGTTGTTTGTCTCTCCTCATGGGTATACTATTCCCAAATCCTACAAGTTACTATTTCCATGCACAAACAACATAGCTGAATATGAGGCTTTAACAAATGGACTCAAAATGGCTATAGAGTGGAATATCAAAGAGCTACATATCTATGGGGATTCTCAGCTAATCATTAATCAGGTTAATGAGCAATACCAAACAAAAGATAACAAGTTGATACCTTATAAAAAAATGGTTGATTCATTAAGACGGTATTTTACCTTTGTCACTTTTCAACAAATCCCCAGAGCTGAGAATAAAGCGGCCGATGCTATGGCCACCCTTGCTTCACTTCTGCAGGTAACAGAACACGAGTTCAGATATGAGTTCCTAGTGGAAGAGCTACGTTATCCCATATTTGACTCACCCGAAAGCCATGTCATATGTACCATAATCAACCATGAATCCTCCCGCTATGGTGCCATTTACTCCTATCTCCGTGATGGCATCATCCCTGACACTTTCAACCGGTCTGAAAGAAGAAACCTCATCCGTAATGCCTCTCGCCATTCCCTCATCTCTGGTGATTTGTATAGGAGGGGTCTAGATGGGACACTTTTTAGGTGTTTAGAAAAGGAGGAATCAGATCAAGCGCTAGTTGACATCCACGAGGGCATATGTGGGGGACATTCTAATGGTCTTTCCATGGCTAGAAGGTTGCTTAGGGTGGGATACTATTGGCCTACAATGCAGATGGACGCGATAAAATTTGCCAAATCTTGTGAAAAATGTCAGAAACATGGACACCTAATACATGCTCCAGGTAGGGAGTTAATTCCTTCTATCTCTCACTGGCCATTTCAGCGATGGGCCTTTGACCTTGTTGGGCAGATTCATCCCAACTCATCAGGTGGGCACAAATTCATTATCACTGCTACTGACTATTTCACAAAATGGGTAGAGGCTGTCCCACTTTCTGTTGCCTCAGGCAAGACAGTATCTCTATTCATCTTAAACCATATCATCTGTCGATATGGAGTTCCATCTGAAATCATCACTGACAATGGAGGTCAGTTCAATAACAAGGACCTTACACAACTCTGCCAAAGATTCAGGATAAAACAACATTGGTCCTCCATTTACTTCCCGCAAGGAAATGGTCAGGCAGAGGCTTCAAATAAAACCATTCTCAAGATTCTACACAGAACAGTTCACAAGAATGGTAGAGACTGGCACCTACAGATAAATCCGGCCTTGTGGGCCTATAGAACGAGTATTCGTACTCCAACGGGGGCTACTCCTTTTGCCCTCACATATGGCACTGAAGCAGTGTTACCTTTAGAGGTTGAGATTCCATCACTGAGAGTCTCTCTCAAAGGTCTGATTACAGATGAAGATTATCGTGCCATGAGATTACAGGAATTAGAACTTCTGGATGAAAAGCGTAAAGCTTCATTTGACCATATGAGGGTCTACCAAAAGCGGATGTCCAAAGCATTCAACAAAAAGGTTCGCCCTAGAGAATTCCAAGTAGGAGATCTTGTCCTGCGAGAGAATCCTAAGAACCAACAACACAGAGAACAAAAGGGCAAATTCGAACCTAACTGGCTTGGACCCTATATTATCACAGCAGCTTTTGGTTCAGGTGCATATCTACTATCTACTGAAGAGGGGGAGCAGCTCCCTACGCCCATCAATGTTCAGCACCTGAAGAAGTTCTATCCTTGATGCCCGTTCTGTCTGGGGGCATCCTTTGTATATAATTATGGTCCTGAAAAAATCCAAAAAATTGATATATGATCCTGAAAAAAATACAAAAAAATAAAAAATTCAAAAAATACAAAAAAAAAAAATAGAAAATGTGGCTCGGTGAAAACCTGGAAACAGGCGCCTTGGTAGCAAAAGTACAAAAAAAATATAAAAAGTCCTGAAAAAAAAAAAAAAAAAAAAAAAAAAACAAAAAAAAAACTTCCAAGTGGTGAAAACCTAGAAATAGGTGCTACTTGAGGCCTCTGCACCCCTATTTCTTAGCATGCGCTCTCGACACTTAGCCATTCTCCATCATGCCTTGTCCTTGTTGCCTTGGTTTGGAATTAGTCTTTGTCTGTGTCTAGGGGGGGCATCATTGTGTTAGCTTTGGTCTCTTGGATATGCCTATCTTTAGGACACCTCACAAATGGTGTTTTTCAACACCAACCCAACGGTGCTTTTCAACACAACACCCCCGACATCGAGTGTTTCTCAACACTTATCAGTTTGGTCTTATCCAATTCGGTCATGTGATCTTACCCATTAGCAAGCATTCGACCTTTACCCTCGAAACTCAGTATCAGTTTACACACTTAAACTTTTTAAAACACTTCAGCCTGAGATATGTCATGATCTTTTCTTTGTGTGCTGACTGTTATTGATTTTCGTTGAGTGTCCTTGCCTAAACAGGTCTCTCCGTGATGCATAGCTAGAGGACTTGGGGCATGGGGCATGTTTTTATTTTCTTTCTGCTTGTGGGTGTTTGTCTTGAACCTCTTGAGTGTTTTTTGTTGTCTCCTTGACACACTTAGGATATCTGAGACATCATCCTTGACTGTTTCTTGCACAACTGTCCTCATGGTTTTCCTGGCATTTATGCCTTGATGCGAGCATGGTTTTGCTAAATTAAATTGGGTAAGCTAACATTGTAGTCATCTTGACCTTTATGTCTTTGATGCTCATGTTAGAATCTTTCCACATTCCAAACCGATATAAATCACATTCATATCTTCATAGTTGCATTTGTGACTAGTGATGGTTGTGTGATTGTCCGATGTCCGGTAATAACGGCCCAGTGATGAAAATAAGCTTTCTTACATTCTCTAATGAATGATGAACACAAAATACCTATGTTACCCATGCAAGTACATCTTTGCATTTTCATGTAGCTTGCATTATTTAGGCTTCATGTTAGCATTTGCACTTTTAGGCTGCATTATGAGTTTGAGAGAGTTTTCCTCATCTTTCTTGTGGATTTTTCCGTCAACTGTGGTCACGATCTGATCTTCATTTCCTTACTTTCTTTCGTGATCTCAATCAAAATTCTCTATCTTAAACAGTTGATTGATTCTATTTCTTCTCTCCATTTCTTTCCATTTCTTCTAAACTTCTATCTTCCATTCACTATTCACCCCACTTCTTTTCTTCTAATTCAATCTTGGGGCATAATCTTTCTTGCTGTGAACCTTATCTTTCATTTGATTTGATCAAATTTATCAATTTACTGTTTCTCCTCTATCTCATTTCGATTTCGATCACGAGGGGGCAGTACCTATCAAATTTCAAACCTTGATTCAGTTTTATCAAATTATCAATTGCTCCTCTTGGGGCAACATTGATTGAGATTCTTATCTCTCACTTTGGATATGATCCCAAATCGACCTCATGTTCAAAGACCTTTAGTTTATGTTTGTCCTGATGTGTTCCCATCCGTCGAACACACATCTAAGTTGTTTTGTGATCCCAGATCGATCTCACATTTCAATTCTTCTTTGACTACATGTGTTCCCAAATCGATCACACATTAGTCAAAGAGGGGCAAATGTATGCACCATAAAATGGTCGCCTAGACTTTGGGCCCCATTTATTTAATCTATCGATATCAATTCCTGAATCAATATTTGTCATACATTCAAATCAAATTTATTGATCAAATCATAAATATTTCAATTTTCCCTAAAGTTTGAATATCCCATCAATTTTTAATTAAAAGAAATATATCCCTTTTTAATAAATAAAATAATATTATTTAATTGAAATTAATATTCTTTGAATGAAATAATGTTATTTAATTAAAATCCTCTTTTAATTAAATGGTTTTATTTTATTGAATTAATATTCATTTCTAAATTATATAATATTACCTTATTTAATTAAAAGAGATATTATTCTTTAAAATTAAATAAATGAAATATTCTCTCAAAAGATCTCCTGTGATGAAAAAGGAAACAAATTGAATAAAAATAAAAGAAAATAAAATGTAATTCCATTTTATTACAAACCTTCTAAAAATGATGATTGTTTCCTCTTTTTCATTTATCCCACATTGCTTCTACTTTCACATTCGAATCCAACTTTTCCTATAAAAGGAGACCTCTCATGCTCATTCAATGATCCCGAATTTTGATATCGAACTTATGCTGCAGAATTTCATAGTTTGTAATCATTTAGCATTTCAACTTGCACATTCACATTTTAGATTAATTTACATTTTAGATTATTTGCAAATCATTTTAGTTTAAATCCATTACATATAGCTTAATTTCATTTTCAATAAATTAGTTTAGCTTAGTTTGCATGGCAAATCATTTAGAATAGTTTCATTTAGATCAACTCGAATCTCTCATTTTGAGTTGTATTTGCATGGGTAAAATAGGCTGATTTGAGGGCCACATTCAAACCATGCTCTTCTCAGATAGAGAGCTATGGGTCATTTTGTAAGAACTCACTATTGAGCACTCTCGCATACAAAGACTCATAGAAGTGTGATCACACATCTGTGCACACAACAACAACCTCTTAACTATTTGTAACTGTCTGCAACAGTCAAAACTGACTGTTCACAACATGAAATACTTAGAGATTTGTTGTCAAGTTGACAAAAAAGTTGTCAACTTGACAACCTAAACATTTAATGCCAAAACTAAAGACTTCTAAAGGTTTTAATGATAACCTTTATCATCCTATAACCTTTACTAACCCAACTAACCCCATTAAGCCCAATTTAGGCCATTTTTCCCATTAGAGGCAATTTACAAAATCTTGCACTTTTATTGCTTTTAGCATCATCTAGAGGCTCTATTGGCCTTATTACAACTATTAAGACCCTTATAGGTCAATTCCATTAACACCTAACCTAGGATCAACCCTTAGTCCATTCCTAGTGACCCCTAGGTACTTTTGAGACTTCATAATGCCATTAAGGCTTACATTAAAGCTTTGATTGCAATATGATCAACATGTGATCAAAATACCATTTCAAGACCATTATAGGCCTTATTACATGTCTTGATGACATTTGAAGGCCATTTGTCTTCCACTCCTCCCCGGGATCCATCAGTGTCCCTATGGCTCATCCTACCTCCTGCTTGTGACCTTGGTGCTCCTGCACCACATTCTCAACCCCCTCTGTCAAGTCCTATCCAATGCATAGATGTTATAACCATCCATGTCAGTAGATCCTGCTTGTTGTTTATAGATTCAACGCTGATCTAAAGGTGGAGCAGGGTTGTTTCTAAATTATGACACCGTCTTTCATCTTACTTTGACATGTGTTTAACCATTGTGATAATTTAGTAGTGCATGCTCTTCTATTAGGAGTCAAGGTGGATATTTAGGGTGCAATAGTAGAGCCCAAAGGACAACAACTAAAGGTGTTTCAAAAAGGCCAATTCAGGCTCTACGCAGTGACAGTGGAAGCAATTGGATAGAGGAATGGGACACTTCCAAAATTTGCAAAACTTTAAAGAGACTTACCTTGACACACTTATATAAGGAAATGAGAAAGCCAACTTCCTTATAAATGGAATAGTGAGCCTACATAAGCAAGGGCTGATAGATCTTTCATTGTAACCTAGGAAACAGAGATTCAACAATTATAGAGTTCAAATAGCAAAGAAGGCAATCAATTTATAAGGTGAATCCTGAAACAAGGATCAGCAAGAGTAAAGCTTAAGAGCTCTCTTGCATTTAGATAGGAAACTAGGAACATCTATTTATATGATGTATAATTTTGGAAGTGAACTAGGGTATTTCTGCATGCTTCAGCTGGCATTTTCTAGTTATTTATTCAGTTTCCATTCAATTGTTTTACGTGCATTTAGACATTTTGATATATATTGTCTTTTGTATACTTCAAAGCATATTGTGGGGTATTTATTAATAGGAGGGGCTTTTGAGATATGCTATAGGATCTATGTGAACATGAAATCTATTTCCATTATTTCAAGAATGGCTTGGTAATTACATATTTCTTGTTGGCCTCCAAATAAAAAGGTCTCACATTGTAGATGGGAAGTTGTTCATATCCATTTTTTCACAATTGTGATGATATATTTTACCTGTCTTTGTGTAAAAAATATTTAGTAGTAATACTATTATATATTATTTAGCTATTTGATCCTGATTATCATTTGTCTTAAAGATGTCAACTAGAAGTATGACCTGATATGTTGCTAAATGCTAAGTGATAATGAATTCTATGAGGTCACACTTATAAACCTAATGAAAAATATTTATTCTTCTATGAGGTCTTGCATATATGTTGCCATGGTTGTCATCTAGATGTCAGAACTTTATAGGATAATATAAGATGATGAAAGCAGTGATTCATCGTTGAGATTTTAACAACATTTCTGACAAACTAAAGCTAACACTGGGAATTGCCCACAATGTCTTGGAACATTTTAGGTTAACATAAATATTTAATTTTGTAGGAAACAGGGCCAAATATGTTGGGCAATATCAGATTACAGACACTGAATCATTGGAAGCAGCTATGGAGGTAGCTGGGACAATCCGGTTTGCTATAGAAGCCAAACTTTCTCCTGGGCCACCAATACCAAGTCTTCATCATCATGGTGACAATGATCGTTGGCATGATGTTGGAGTTAGTCTTGCCAGTGGTAACTTTTTGGTAGCCAAGGTTGGTTGACAGGAATGATGAGGTTTAAGTTACTCATGTTATGGATGCATTGATTACAAAATAGGTAGAAAATACTAGTTTTATAGTTAACATGATGGTCTTCTTTGGAGTATTAGAGTGCTTTCAAGTTACAGCTTAAGCAGTGGTTTTTGTTTAGTTTCCTTTAATTAGGTCTGTGATATTACTCATTAGAATTCTTTGATGAATCTGAAGGATTTAATGTTTGGTCTGAGAGTGTAGTACTTCATTGGCTTTTAACATTAGCCCATGAACATTTTGTATTGTCTTGAGACAATGAAGAGGTGTTGTTAGTGGAATTGACTTTGTTGCTCTCACTCTACTATCCTATCTTATGTCGCATCCTATAGTTCTATGACTTAGTTGATCACAACTGAAATAGGACCTTGGTTGTCTCTACTTCTGGTATTCGTGTTTCCTCCTATTTCTAACTTACTGTTTTCAGTTCATGGAGGCACCTTAAGGACTTATGTGCATATTTTAGTTTGTAAGTAAGGATTCTAGTTGGTTATCCACTTTATTTCACAATGTTGGTCCTCATGTAGATATGTCTTGCACTTCACCACAACGTGTGATGAATATTTTATATGATGCTTCTTTCCTTATGATCTGTGCATATCCTTTACCAATCTACTTGAGAAAAATTTCTTTTTTGATTGGTTAGTTCCTCTTGCATTGTGACCAGCTTAAATACCATGACCGATAGGTGTCTCTTCTAGTGAATTCAATTGGGATTTGTAGTAGTCCAAGTTTGTTGGGGTATGTCATACCCAGAGAGTTGGATGTGTTATCTTTCCCAATTTCAACACTTTGTCATTTCTTCTGAGGATTTAACTTGAATATCTATAATAGAAGAAGCCCTAATATTTTTATCTCTTGATCTCATCTCATTGGACTGTAATTTATGCTATATTTTAGTTACCATAAATCCCACACATATTATGAATTCATGCTACATTTGACACTACAATGCTAATTATAGACAACCAATATATTCAACTAAAATTAGGAATATATTGAAATGGTGCACCACAATTTTTTTTTAAAAAACATTTTGGATTGGTCTCAATTTTGACCTTTAAACACTATTATTTTTGACCAGAATGCTATGCATTAGATGGTATTTTCCACGAACAACCATGGATAGTTCAAATCCATTCTCAAACAGAATGCTATGCATTCGACGGTCTTTTCCATGAACCACCGTGGATAGTTCGACACTAAAATTTCCTAGTGAACATCTCAATTTTGACCTTCACACCAATTGACCCAGCCGAGGAGGTGGTTTTATTCTTCCACTTCCAAGGGATTGTTGCAGTGGATAATTTGACCACTAGTCTAGTCGACATTTCAACGATTAATCACCATGTAGACAATTCGACAAAAAAAGATCGATGATAGTTTTAGTCTCCTATTCGACCAATTGTTGTAGACAATTCGACCTTTTCTCATCGAAATTTAGGGCAAAATTTACTAGTGACACTTGTAAATAAGGAAGAGATTATTGTAGTGCATAAAATATAACTAAAAGACTAAGCATCATTAACTAAAACTTATTCCTACATAGCTATGCATACCTCAAATGATATGGAAAGACATGAAATTATGATGAATAAGAAGAAGAAAAAAGCTTAGATATTAAAAAAAAGTAATGCAAACCTCAATAATAACAAAGTGTAGGTGATTTTCTCATGAAGAGGGTATGTGGTTGCTCACAAACAAGCAACATGAAAATGCATAAAGAGATTTTTTTTGGAATGAGGGGAAATTTCAAAATTTATATATTTTTGAGAGCAATGAAGGGTTGTGATTAAAAATTAAATGAAGGGTCAAGATTGCACATGATCAATGAGGTGGCAATGAGGTGGATGCCAAATAGGTGAGGGAGTTGACCATGCCAAAGGGATAAGTTGATAACACATGTGTGAGCAATCTTGAGGAGTGAGACAATAAATGCCAAGTGGGGGAAAATTGTAAGATTTGAGAGGCTCAAGAAATCTCACACATGTGAAGGGAGCATCCCAAAGAGATAAGGGGACAAGTGTGTAAGAGTGTGTAAATTGACAAGTGACTTGAGGTTGCAGAGTGGAATGTGATGGGACAAGAGTTGAATTGGGTTTTATAATCCATTTGATTAGGATTGTGCAAATGATTAGGGAGTGATTAGGTGGGGGATTATGATTAATTAGTGGACAAGCAAGTTGGCTTGACTTAGAAGAATGGGTTAGGTTAGGGAAGTGAGGTTAGGTGAGGGTTAAAGCTAGGAGCTATGTGCTCAAATATAATTAAATGCATTATTTAATTTCAAGTGAGGAAAATGGATTAATTAAGTAAACATAGTCATTTAAGTAATTAAAGAGTTAAGATGCAAGTGGGATTTTTAGGATTGTGCAAGTGGGTGAGGGGAAATAGGATAGGTTAGTTTAATTAATTTAGGATCATTTAGCTCTTGGGAAATAAGATAAGATAGGATTAACTAAATACAAATTTATGTAATCAAAGGTAGGGGATAAAGGTGATGTTAATTAAATAAATGGAAATTTATTTAATAAAAGGTAGGATAAAGGTTAATTTAATTAAATAACTATAAATTTATTTAATTAGGGATAAGGTAAATATTATTAAATAAATAATGAACATTTATTTAATTGGCTAGGATAAGGCTAATTGTGTTCATGTTTGGACAAATTTTGGTGTCTACATTTTTCCCCTCTTTGATGTAGCTTAACAAAGTGATGTTATATCAAAGAAGAATAAAACATAATGGATAAAAGAGATAAGAATAGTAGCATGATGCCCCAGTCACTAGTAGGATGAGGAAGAATGATGAGGATGGAGTAGTATGCCCCCTCGAGAGGAAAGGTGGGTTTGGAGAACAAAGGTGTGCTCTCAAAATGGACAAGAGTATGGAAGGAAATGGAAATGGATAGGGATGTTAGAGGAAGAATAGATAAAAGTCATGCTACAGTGGTATGAGAAACCTAGGTTTGATATTGTACTTGACATTATGCATCAAGGTATGAGGAACCAAGATGAAAATGTGTCAAGTATGTGATAAAAAAGGTCAAATACAACCATATGTCTTATGACATGATGATATGGAATACCATGATTCCATGTGACAATAGGATGTAAAGACCATGATAAATACAAAAAATACTAACATAAACATGATGCAGAAAAAGGTAGGAGGGACCAAAACATGATCAGACCTACCTCATAGAAAGAGTAAACACATGAAATAAACAAGGAATAGGAGAGAAAATGTAAGATCCAATAAATAAACTGAGATCAAACTATTGGAAATTTTCCTTCATACATGTTGGGCTATAAGGCCTACCTAGTTGCAACCTTACAATATAGCACAATCAACCTTTCGATCTATTACACATCTAGCATCATGTATCTATTACTCACTTCTTTACATAATTACATCAAGTTACAATATATAGCAACCATGACACACAGGTCGGCCCTAAGATGGATTACATTTCCCAAGAATAGGAAAACATGTTATAATAAATAGGGAAAGTCCTAAATCCTAAGAACTTGATCCAAAAACTATGTGAAGCCTTGTGATCCTATATTTAGGTACACACATGATCCAACAACATAGAAAGATGTAACCCCAATCACTGCAAGCCATCAATTGTAACCACGAGATCAAAATTCCACCAATGATCAGGAACAAGCAACGAACATGATATCTAAGAACAAATGAATCATAACTCAAGAAACATCGATCCAAATGAAGTGTGATCATGGAAAAGTGATCAAAGATGTGTCTTGGATAAGATTTTATGATCACACATGCTAACTTGAACACATGATGAACTACCAACACGATCTCACAAATAGGAAAACAAGAACATAAAGGAAACAACTATTTTTTGGTTGATGCAAGATTTCCCTAAACCCAAGTTGCTCCTACATCAATACAAGTAACAAGAAAGCATGCATAAAAAAGGAAAAGAAAACCAAAAAATTTCCCCTAGTCAATATGAGAACTAATTGATGGATTGATTGATGATGATTGTTGATTGAGGATGGAAAAGGTTAATGATAATAACAATTCACATCCAAAGGGTTGGGAAGGATACATCCAATGATGATGAGTTGATTAAAAGGGTGATCAATGGATTGTCATATGATTTAGATCAAGATGATAGATTGATTAAAGATTGGTGTTCTAGATTAGAAGATTGGATTGCATGGATTATTATTGATTGCACTTGACTGGATTGATTGAGATTTTTGGATTATAGGGATTTTTTAATTTGTTTTGATTTTGATTTTTACTTTATTTTGGATGAGTATATTGGAAGATAAGATTATATTAGAGGATAAGGTGGATTTAATAGGATGGAAGAAAGATAAATGGATTAGACATGATAAGATTGATTAAAAAGGATGGAAGGGGGTAAATGGATTGGATGGGATTATATTGAAAGATGTAAAGTGGATAAAAGGGGGATACATGAAGTAGATTAGAAGATAAATAGATTTGATATGAAAAGATTGGATGTATGGATTGAATGGATTGGGACCAATGACAAAGGAGAACAAAGGTATGGTAAAGGAAAGGGGGATGGAGATATTTTATGGATGGAAGAAAGATGGATGGAATGGATGGTGATAGGATATGGGGCATAAATGGATGAGGATAGAAGGAGTATGTTGCAAAGGAGTTAAATAACACACACTAAAGGTAGGAGAATGGATGGAAAGATAGTGGATAAATGATGTATGAAATGGATGGATAGTGTGTAAAAGATATTCATGGAGGAAATGAAGGCTTGCATTTTCTAAGCAATTCATGGATATTTTAGTGCCTCTAGTTTTAGTCAAGAGAAAAGGTATGAAAGTGGAAGGTGGATGGATAAGGGATATAATATGGAGGGCATGGATGGAATAGGAGATATTGGTATTGAAGATGTGAATATGACAGGAAATATGTTATGGAAGAAATACATAGGATAATCAAGATTAAAGGCATGGGAAAGGAGGATGAATTTTTATAGGATTATGGATGAGAAATGAAGGAAATAAATAGGAAAAGGACCATGAGATGGAGGATATGGATAGGATGTAAAGATAAAATATGGACATAGTGGAAGGAATTATGTAGGATAATGGATAGTGGATGGATAATAAGGAAGAGATGTATGGTAACATATGGATGGATGGAATGAATATGATATTCAAGATCAAAGATAGGAAAAAGAGAAGATGTAAATAGATAGGATGGTGAATGGTGGATGGGGGATGTGGAAAATATGTATGATAGCATAGTAAGGATGAATATTTTTCAAGAGTATGAGGATAAGTGAATGGATAAACTAAGTGGATTTGGAAGACAATGTATATGTGATAGGAAGATGGAGGAAGGACTCAAGAATATAGTTCCATGGATGGTATCCCTTGATATTTTTTTTCTTCTTATTCTTTTTTAATAGACCAAGGAACTTAATTTGGATATATTATCATACATTTTGGTATAATGGTGGAAAGTGGGGTGAAATGAATTAGGGGGAGGATATGGATTTAAGGAAAAGATGTGATTAAAGGGATTGAATGTAGGAATGTTGGTTGATGGATGGTAGGTTCAAAGACTTGCGAATAAATGGATGGGGATGTTGGAAATAACATCATTAGCACACACCTTTAAGGGTGGTGGAGTAGTGGAGGAGGATATTTTGAAGGAGATGGAGGAGAAAATCTAGAATTTAGGATGTAAGGACCAAAAATAGATGAAGGGGATGATGTACTTAGGATAGTGGATTTGGGTGCATAAGGACCCAAAATGGATTTTGAAGATGGAGAATTTTTGGATGGAGGATTGGAGGAATTATGAGTGGAGGATGCATTTGGATTATCAAGCTTGGATGCCAATTTGGATTTTTCTTTGAGATGAATTTATTCAATGAGTAGTTTGGGAATCCACATGGTTTTTGAATTTCTCTTTTTGTGCCTTTGTGGCCTTTTGATTTTTTCTTTCTTTTGGATAATATTTTTCTTTTCTTGAACATGTCTTTTAGATGGGACATGTTGATCCTTGGATTTTGTAGATTTTTGGCTTTATGAATTTTAGCTTTGGCATCCAATTTTATTCCATTATCCATTCTATAGGTGCATTAGGATGTATGGTGTGGAGAGTTGATGGATGAAATGATGGAGGGTGAATGTTGGAAAGAATTAAAGGATGTGTGCCTTTGTTGATCTTTCTTAGGGATTTCAGGTGGATGGAGTGTTGGACTTGGATATGGTGGATGGAAATATGTAAGGACCCAAAATAGATGGAATGGATGGAGGGTTTGGATTTGGAACATAAGGACTGAAAATGAAGGTAGATGAGGAAGGGATGAAGTTTTGGACATAAGGGCCCAAAATGGATTTAGAATATGGGTGAGGGGAACATTTAAGTTTAGATGGAGGGATTTTGGATGGAAGGGGTGGAAGGTTTACCAACATCTTGAGCCATTTTTTTTAATTGGATACTTGTTATGTTGAAACAAATATGTGAGTCCATGTGAATGGGGAGGGGAGGTGGAAGGAATGATAAGTGATTGAAAGAATCCATGTTGGATAGAGGTGGAGGAACAAATGTTATATGTATGGGGTTCATGGATGGATTGAATAGGTGTGATGGAGTTTTGTGGAGGATAAGGATCATGTGGAGATTGAGGGACATGAGATGGATTGTGATCATGATATGGAGATGAAGGGGTAATTTGATCTTAACTTTGGAGATGATTATGTGGTGGAGTGGAAGGGATAATTGGATCTTGAGATGGATGGATATCATGGAATGAGGTAGAGGGGATGGAGTCATGAGATTGAGTGATTTGATATTGACATAGAGGGGGATTAGTGGATTGGATACAAGGAATATATTCATGAAGTGGACGGTAAGTGTATGTTAAGTTTTGAGATGGAAGGGGATAATTAATGTATGCGGCAAAAGGGATTTCTTGATCTTGATTAGGAATGGGATCATGAAGTGGATTAAGATGGATAAATGGATTTTGAGATATAAGGGGATCATGGGATGGGGAAAATGCATGGCTTAGATCTAAAAATATAAAGGTATCATAGGATGGAGGAATGATTTGATCTAGAGAAGAAGAGGAATCCATGCTAGCATGCTTTGAGACAAGGTCTTGACAAGTGTTGTCAATCAAGAATGCACCTCTAGCTTTATTGAAAATCTAGCCTTCCTGTTGAAACATGGAAATGAACTCTTTATGGGAAAGAGAATGAATCTCTAGATTCTAGGCCGGTTCCTGTAGATTTGGAATATCACCTAATATTGACTTTTTAAACTTTGAGAAAAAGGTAGAAGGATAACTGAAAAATGAAACCTAACTAACAGGTGATACACCAAAATGGATGCAGATTTCTCAGAATAAAAAATTTGTATCTGTCAAACACACACTACTAAATTCTACAATTAAATTCACTTTTCAACACTTAGGTGAATAGATGTAAAATGGATTCACCTCTATTCAAATGTAAAGGGGGAAATATGAGATCTACTCTCAAAACCCAAATTCCCCAAAGAAGAGATCCAATTTGATCAACCAAAAGATTAATGCACAATCGAATCAATTTTATGGAAAAGAGTAGGGAGAGAGAGAGTAAATCCAATATTTCCCTAAATGTGGAGGATTATGTTTAGAATATAGAATAATTGAAATACAAGTACTAACCTCAAATTAGGGCAGATCTAGAAAATGTTGAATTCTGATGTTTATGTGTACTTTCTAGAAAATTTGAAACCTGTCCTGGACTGGAAATGTTGAGATAGAGAAAACCCATAAATCTTTCCTCAAGATGGCTCGGCTCAGGTTTGACCCTCATAAAAGGTCAAATACCACATTCTTTATTTAAAGTCCGATTCAAATTCTGTTCACAGATCTCATAACTTGGCCAAAAAGGGTATCCAAATTTTCTCTCAGATCTGAAACTTTGCACCTAGACCTACAATAAAAATGGGGGTTTTTGTTGTATGGGGGGTTTGCCTAGGTCAAACCCCAATTTAGGAATTAACCTTGAAATTGAATTGAAATGTATTGTGCATAAACAAAGTAATTGCAACAAATCACCTCGCTTATGTTGAAGTCCTTGTAGAGGATTCGAATCCTCAAATCCACAAGTAGGAATGCTTCAATGGATGTAGGATGTCTCCAATCAATGGTATTTGATCTTCAACACCAATCTTGACTTGATCTTTTCATATGAAAAGGCTTGAATGAATGGAGAAGGATGGATCTTCAAGGGGACTCCAAAGAGATTGAATCCTTCAATAGCTAACAATGGATCTCCTTGATGGATGGATGCTTGAACACTTGAATGCTTGAAGACTTGAATTCACTTTCTTGCACTTGAGAGCTTGAAGACTTGCTTGGATGAGATGTGATATGAAAACTTGATTGAGAAAACTTGATGTGAAAATGAGAGAGGAAGGCCTCCTTTTATAGTGATCTAGGGCACACTCCTCTAGATGGGCCACCTTGGAGAATTAAATCCCAATTAGGTCCTCACCTTTAGAAAATATACCTATATTAAATGTAATTAAAGGATTTACCATCCTGAAACCCGAAATGGCTGACCCGAAGGTGGGAAAATAAATTTCCCAAAAGCTCGAAGCCCGAAAATTAAAGATTTTGAAAATTTGGAGAAAGGGGTCAAAGTTGAGATTGACCCTGACCTAGTCAAGGTCGACCTAAGACATTGACCTTTTTCTTAGGTGGACTCAAAACTAAATTAAGACGTCCTAGAGATGCCCAGAAACCTAGAAATGATGCCAAAATAGGACAGAATGTTAGGAATAGACATAAAATCCTATGATTACTGAAATGAAGGCCAGGAGGATCCATTTATAAATCCTAACTAGAAAATAAAGCCATGGAAGAAGGAAATTCAAGAGAATCCTTAAGATCCTAACCCTAATTTCACCTAGAATGAAGAAATCAAGTGGAGGGAAGAAGTGGAAAATGGAGAGAAAAGCCAAATACATGCAAAGACCCAATCAAGGCACTTAACATGACCCCAAACCACTTACTTAGAGGGCTAAATGCTCTTATCATGGAAGTGCTTCCATTTTAAGATGATACATTAAGCCCCCACTTTAGCAAGAGTATGGACTCGATGCAAACTCTTGGTAAAGGAGATCAGAATAAAAAGATAATCTTATCATAATCCAAAGGACAAAGAGAACCTTAAGCCCCCAGGGACTCAAGTCTTCATCGACTCCTAGATCATAATAAGAGAGACATCTCTAGAGAGAAAAATAAGGTGTGATTACCTCGCCCAATGAGAACTTATGTCCCATTGTGAACCACATAGGAAAATGGGGCAACTGGAAAGATGGAATTGAACTGCCTAGTGAATGTGGCTACTCACTAGTCAACCCATCAAGGATTTATCCTTAGGAATATTCTATTCCATAAGAATAAAACCAAAAATAAAAAACAAAAGAGATCTAGTCTTAAGGACATTTTTGACCTTAAGGGATCACAATATATGTGTATTTGAAACTGGAGGGATCAAGAGATCGTAAAATATAAATCTGTGCTTTAAGGATTAGTTACCAATCCAAAAAGGGAAAAGAAGTATCTTGAACAATATGTGTGTATTGAAAAGTGCATGTGTGCAACAGGTGAGCAGAGCATATGCCCCCATGTTAAGGTCATTGCTGACACTTTAACAGGAGAAATGGCTTTAACGGAAACATAAACAACTCCACTGATTACATTTCCACATCGAGATGCCCCCAGACGAAGACAACTCGAGGGAAATATCACAAAAACATATATAGAACACGGAAGGGATCTACCTACCATGGGGTTAGTATGATCATAAGATAATATATATATGATATTATTGCAAATGAATTGACATCATTCCCCAAAGAAAGTAGAACTACAATCACAAAGGAGGAAAGATCACATAAGATGTACGAAGGAGAATCTTTTTGGACCATGACATGGAGACCAAAAATAATTAGTGCTACCATATCTCGAATCCAAGTAGATTACACAAGGAAACATTTACAAACAATAGCACAGTTACAACATAACATTTAACAATGCATAGAAGAATAGAGATACATATAGAAGAATTTGAACACAATTTCGATTCCTTCATCACTTTGCAGCTATTGAGTAACAAGGATCGTGTAAAATAATCCAACAAAATTTAGCAAACACATTACGGGAGAAGCATAGTACAATAGGAAAACACACAGCAAAGCTACCATGAAGGACAAGCCAATCAAGCGTGCCGCCTACTCTCCCCATCTCATTGTATATCATTTAGGGAAGGTGGGTAACTCACAAGAGGGACTATATCCAACATAGTAGGAATGATAGCTAGTTCCAAACAAGGATCCTCTTGAGAATCACTATGTTCGACACTAGGTGTAAGAGTTAATTATGATGAAAGCATATCAGGTAAATCAATGTCAATGTCAATAGTCTCATATTCATCATTAACATCATCAGTATCATCAAGAGTATCTTCTTCATCCAAGTTAATTTAAATAGGATCTAAGATATGAATAGAATCATCATAATCATGCATGTGAACATCATTATTAGTATTAACACCTTCTAATACATTATGCATAGGTTTATCCAAAGAAGTGAGAGATCTTTTAGCTTTAGCATGAGCACAATGCTTTCTATGACGTTCATTAGTAGATTGGTTATGTTTTGATTTGTTTGAAATAGGTTGAGAACTAGGAGGAACAATCACAAGATCCTTCACAGGTTCTTTAGGAAGATTAATAGGATTATTATCCATAGGAGAAACAATCACAAGATCTTAGATAGATTTGGTAGAAGGAACTTGATTAACAGAACTAGAAGCCATAGTTAAAGGAGGTATCAAAGGTGTAGGTAAAAGACCATGATTAAGATCCATAGGAGGTGAACTTAATTGAAGAATCTTACGATGTTTATAAGCTTGATATGATAGAAAAATATTATCAGGGCGAGGAGGACATGAATTAGGTAATGAAGGCCAAAAGAAATCTAGAGCAGCACAATCTCTAGGTCTAGAAGGTTGATATAGACTATGATTAATCATCTTCACTTCTCCATCATGAATGAACTTAAGACACTTATGGATAGGTGAAGCAACAACATGCATGGTAGTCAACCAAGGTAAACCTAGCTTAACTTGAAATTGATCAGAAGTAGGAACCACAACAAAGGTAATGTTCACAATTTTTCCAAAAAGTTCAACTGGTAAAGTAATAGAACCAAATGATGGATAAAGAAAACCATTGCAAGTTTGAATCCACACATTCGATATATCATAAAAGTCACATTGTAAACTTTTCATAAAAATATTTTCTTTAGTGATAACATTAACTAAGGAGGTAGGATCAACAAGACAACCACGAGTAGGTATCTGAGCAACCCTAGTAGCAATGTAAAGGGGACCATCAGGAGCTTTAATAATCTCAGAGTCATCAAAGGTAATCAAAAGTTCTCGTGGTCTTTTATTCTTAAATTGTTGTCGAGGTTTAGGTTGAGATTTCACTTTAGGTTTAGGTTTTGGTCGATGTTGAACTTGAACTTGAGGTTGAATTTGAATTTTAGGTTGAGGGTGAGGTGGAGATAAAGACTGATCAACATGCTCCACTTGATTAACAACATGATTGAGATCATCCATCTTTGAATCATACACAATTTCCATAGCAGATGGTTGAGCAATAGTATTAGTATCATGCGTAGGTAAAGGATTCATATAGATTTGAAGGTTTTGATTAGGAGGAGAGACAGATGAATTCCCACTACTATCCAGATTATCAATAGATAAAACCTTAGAATCGATGAGATCTTGAACCTTATGTTTTAAAGAATAACATTTCTCAGTTTCATTTCCATTTTGATGATGATATTGAGAAAAAGTATTTTGATCAAAATATTTAGATGCAATTGTAATAGGTAAAAGAGGTCGAATAGGAGGTAAAGTAATCATATTAGTAGCTAACAACCTATTCATAATAGCATGTAAAGTTTTAGAAAGAGGAGTAAACGTACAATTTAATCGAAAAGCAATGGATGCAGAAGTGGCATTATTAGATGCAACAACAACCTGATTAGCAACTGCATTCACTTGTTTATTTATCTTGACATAATTATTGAATTTTTGAAACTTGTTTGGATTAGGAGCAACATCACCCTTATCAACTGGAAGAGGAGCCATTGGAGTGGTGCTCTCAAATTGACTCACTTGTAATTGATAATGATGAAGCATTGCACAAAGTTGTTGAAAAGAGGTAAATTCAGTAAGCAGAATCTTATCTCTAATATCCTTTTGCAAATTTGAAATAAACATACATTGAATAACAATATTAGGAACATGAAGGAAATTTGAGCATGCAAATGCTTAAATCTACCAATAAATTCAATCAATTTTTCTTTAGCACTTTGTTTACAATGCATTAAATCAGTCAATGACACTTGTAGGCCAATATTATTTTGAAATTGTTGAAGAAAGGCATTAGAAAGTTGTGGAAAGGAATCAATTGAATAAGGAGGCAAGGAACAATACCATTGTAAGGCCTTGTCACCAAAGGTTCTAGCAAACAGTTTGGCTAAAATCCTATGGTCATGAGCATAATCACTACAAAGGATTTGGAATGTTTTAACATGATGAACATGACCTCCTTTTCTAGTATAATTCTCAAGACAAGGCATCTCACCTTGATGAGGAATAGGAGTACGAATAATATTCTAGGACAAGGGACTTCCCATGTCACATGTAGGAATACTAAACTTGTTTTGAGTTAAGGAAGCAAGTTGTTGTTGTAAGGATTACATAGTCTGAGCCAAACTAATGATGGTTGAATCATTAGAGGAAATAGGAGGAGTAGCAACATTAGACACACTAGGTAAAGTGTAAGAAGCTATAGGAATAGAGTACACAACTGGAGGAACACTAGGAACTATAGTTGGAAGTGGATTGGAATAAGTAAAAGGAACATTATGATATGAAGGTTGTGATATAGGAAGGGACACAGGAGGAACACTCATAGGAACAGAGGGAACTGTCATAGTCACCAAAGGAGTATAGATAGGAATACTAGGTAAAGGATTAGAAGGAGGTTCAATACTAGTGATAGGAGGAGTTAACCCTAAATCTTGAGCTTCTTGAGCTAAAGGCTTAACATTGGAATGCACAAGATGAGTAATACCACGCAAGAGGTTAATACCTTGATCACTATCACAGAGAAATTTTTAAAGAGCCTCTATAGCTTGAATGGAATCTTGATTATGGTTTTCTTGAAGAAGCCAATTACCCATTTTATCAAGTTCAGTGGAAAGTTTTTGGACTTGTTCAGGAGGAACTCTTAAAGTATCATCCTCATCATGAGATGAGTGAGAAGAGTTTTTCTCCATAGTAGGATTGGAATCATGAAGAATCAAGTTATCATTGGGGATCCTAAGGAAAGGAGAAGAAGATTCAGGATCAAAGGCACCCATGAGTCTATGACTTCTTCTAACCGGAATGTTATAAGTAGGGCTAGTAGTAGTAAAGCTCATAAACTAAGGTAATGCAAATGAACTAAACTAAGAACACATAAAGCATGAATATGAAATCTAATTAGCATGCAAGATCAATCACAAAGGACAAATCTAATACTAACAAGATAAAAGGAAAGCACAATAAGGCATCCAATTCCACAAAAGAAAAGAGAGTAAGCTAGTCGAGTTCACCAAAATGAATAGTGAAGGTGAACACACACAATAAGACAAAGGGAAATCTAACACCAAAATGAAAGAGAGTACAAGCTAGTCAGGTTCACCAAAATGAATAGTGAAGGTGAACACACACAATAAGACAAAGGGAAATCTAACACCAAAAAGAAAGAGAGTAAGCTAGTCGGGTTCACCAAAATGAATAGATGTAAAATGGATTCACCTCTATTCAAATGTAAAGGGGGAAATATGAGATCTATTCTCAAAACCCAAATTCCCCAAAGAAGATATCCAATTTGATCAACCAAAAGGTTAATGCACAATTGAATCAATTTTATGGAAAAGATTAGGAAGAGAGAGAGTAAATCCAATATTTCCCTAAATGTGGAGGATTATGTTTAGAATATAGAATAATTGAAATACAAGTACTAACCTCAAATTAGGGCAGATCTAGAAAATGTTGAATTCTGATGTTTGTGTGTACTTTCTGGAAAATCTAAAACCTGCCTTGGACTGGAAATGCCGAGATAGAGAAAACCCAGAAATATTTTCTCAAGATGGCTCAGCTTGGGTTTGACCCTCATAAAAGGTCAAATACCACATTCTTTATTTGAAGTTTGATTCGAATTCTATTCATAGATCCCAGAAGTTGGCTGAAAAGGGTATCCAAATTCACTCTCAAATCTGAAACTCCACACCTGTACCTACAAGAAAAATGGGGGTTTTTGTTGTATGGGGGGTTTGCCTAGGTCAAACCCCAATTTAGGAATTAACCTTGAAATTGAATTGAAATGTATTGTGCATAAAAAAAGTAATTGAAACAAATCACCTCGCTTATGTTGAAGTCCTTGTAGAGGATTCAAATCCTCAAATTCACAAGTAGGAATGCTTCAATGGATGTAGGATGTCTCCAATCAATGGTATTTGATCTTCAACACCAATCTTGACTTGATCTCTGCATATGAAAAGGCTTGAATGAATGGAGAAGGATGGATCTTCAAGGGGACTCCAAAGAGATTGAATCCTTCAATAGCTAAAAATGGATCTCCTTGATGGATGGATGCTTGAACACTTGAATTCTTGAAGACTTGAATTCACTTTCTTGCACTTGAGATCTTGAAGACTTGCTTGGATGAGATGTGATATGAAAACTTGATTGAGCAAACTTGATGTGAAAATGAGAGATGAAGGCCTCCTTTTATAGTGATCTAGGGCACACTCCTCTAGATGGGCCACCTTAGAGAATTAAATCCCAATTAGGTCCTCACCTTTAGAAAATATACCTAGAATAAATGCAATTAAAGGATTTACCATCTCGAAACCCAAAATGGCCGACCCGGAGGTGGGAAAAATAAATTTCCCGAAAGCCTGAAGCCCAAAAATTAAAGATTTTGAAAATTTGGAGAAAGGGGTCAAAGTTGAGATTGACCTTGACCTAGTCAGGGTTGACTCAAAACTAAATTAGGAGGTCCCAGGGATGCCCAAAAACCTAGAGATAATGCCAAAATAGAACAAAATGTCAGGAATAGACCTAAAATCCTATGATTATTGAAATTAAGGCCAGGAGGATCCATTTCTAAATCCTACCTAGAAAATAGAGCCATGGAAGAGTGAAATTCAGGAGAATCCTTAAGATCCTAACGCTAATTTCACCTAGAATGAAGAAATCAAGTGGAGGGAAGAAGTGGAAAATGGGGAGAAAAGCCAAATACATGCAAAGACCCAATCAAGGCACTTAACATGACCCCAAACCACTTACTTAGAGGGCTAAATGCTCTTATCATGGAAGTGCTTCCATTTTAAGATGATACACTAGGATGGTAAAAACTCACGATTAGGGTTTGACCACTAATAATAAGAATTCAACTAGCAAATAGATAACTTCTGCAAAAGGTTAATTCTTTACAATTTTAGAATAGGAATTTGAACAAATCACTAATCTATGCTTGAAAGAAACCAAACACTTAAATGCAGAAAACTTGAAAGGCTCAATGACAG
This sequence comes from Chamaecyparis obtusa, assembly GCA_027943335.1. Classification (NCBI taxonomy): domain Eukaryota; kingdom Viridiplantae; phylum Streptophyta; class Pinopsida; order Cupressales; family Cupressaceae; genus Chamaecyparis; species Chamaecyparis obtusa. The sequence goes on along the minus strand of BSBK01011650.1, from coordinate 33,060 downwards.
AACTTAGAAAAATATGCGAATAATAAGGCCAGCTTTATAATCTTCAAACTCTACAAAAATGGCTACAAAATACGAGAAAAAGGGGAAAGGAACAATATGCTCACTTAATACCTCTTTTTTTTGAAACTCTGAACCCTTACAAATGAATATCGAGCTCAAATATATAGCCTCTGAGGCCAATCTCGAAAATCAAACCCCCCCTTGTAAAGAGTCTCTAAACAATTAGATCTCCCTAAATTTAAGGCATAAAAAATAAACAAATAGTCTAGGCCTTAAATTTAGATCCTCCCTAAATGTTTAATAATTGAGGAATTTTGATACATCTCAATTATATCAGCTTTTAATCAAATAATATTCAAAATACCCTAAGTTATAATGAAAACCCTAAGATATAACTTAAATTATTACAAACCTAAACTTACAAGTGCAAGTCTAAATTATCCTAACATGCACATTACATATGGTCAACATGACCTTTTCTAAAATATCCCAATGTTTATAAAAACAAGGATGCGTGGCATGTTGAGGAAGGTATCCGTATACTCCACGCATCGTGGACTCCAAATTTTGTTAAAACTTGGCAAAGGCATTTTATTTCATTTCATTTGTATCTTCACTTTAGGTATATTCACATTCTTATGGAGAAGAGTTTAGGGTTTGAGCCGCCGCCATACATGCATTTGGAATTCACCATTCTATGCAAATTTGGAGTTCTATTTCTTTGGTGAACTCGCATTCTGACTGTGATTTAAGCACAGCTTTGGCACACGATTTCTAAGTTGGATCTCATGAGCTTTGAATTGTTCACTATGGTATTGTGAAGAGCTCAGCTTTGTTGACATGCTCTGACTGGTATGAGCTTGAGTTCAAGCTAACAACCAACCTCCATCAAGCTCTAGCTTGGCCTTATGCTGGCTATTATTTAGCATATAACTAGAAATCATGAGCCCTGTTGCTACTCATGATTGATGACTGATGAAAACTTGGCCTAGCAGCACCCTTTCGGTTGGAACGTGACTGAGATTTAGCATTATGATGAGCATGAGCTATCTGGAAACCTTTGGTTTGAACTGTTGGAAACTTACCATTATTGAGCCCTTAATTGTTGCTAGAACTCAGCTTAGGCTTGTAGCTCAAACTATGACTTTGGCTGGAGATTTACGACATTCATCATTCCAACTTATGCTTGAGAGAAGTATCATTACTCCTCCTTTGCTTGCATTCTCTTTAATAGCTATTGTAAACTTTGGGTTCTCCGTGTTTGTCATTTATGCTTTTCATTGCCTTTAATTGAGGCAGAATGTTGGAACTTGCATAGATTTGGCTCTTTTGTGTTGCTGTTATCTTTTGATTATCACTGTACTGTGAAGTATTTCTTTTACTTTACATCTTGGGTGCTGGAGATAGCATTTGATTTTTTTATTTATTGACTAGTACTTCGCACTTACAAGTTCCTGTCAATAAAGTTTCATATTCATTCTTCCATATAAATACAGTCCCTAAGGCATCATGACATGTGTCTCTCATCTTTAATTTTAGATAAATGATGCATCACGAAACTATCTTTATAACCTGTAGGGTTACTTTCTATTAATCCCATGTATTTCTTTGCATAGAGAGTGTCTTATCCATCCCATATTGTACTTCAATGCATCTTCAAACTTTAGTCCACACCATTCTTGTACCAATGTTTGCTATTCTCCCCTTACGGCTTGAATACTGGAGTCATAACATGATAATTTGACTACAAGCTGATATCTTATGCTTTGACTAGTAATGAATTGTGTGATTTTGGAAATGAACACGACTCTTCTCTTCATGGCAATTTGAGATTTATTTCATGGATCTCAATAAAACCTCTATTACTTTTCCTTTGCTTAACCTGTTGTTTGAACATTTGTAAGAACTAAGTTTTACGCTCTGTTTCCTTGCACAAATGTTTATTTACCTCAAAACATAATAGAGCTTTTGAAACTCCATCTTTAGTCACTCTTTCTTTTTGCAAATTTAAGACTTTGTTTACTGGCTATACTTTTGCAAACTTGAGGCTATTCTATGCTTTTCATATGAACATTTTGAAAGTTTTAACTACTTCTTAATGAATCTTTATTTGAAAAAATCCACTTTTATGTGCTTATTCTATGGCTTTGGATATTGGAAAGCCTCACTACATTTTTACTAGTCGCATTCAACCCGTTTATATATTCTCAGCTGAACTGATTTGGGTTTTAGTTCTTGCAATGCTGTTAACAATGAAAAATTGGAAGCTTTTACTTTACTTGCACATGCTGAATGCTGTAGTTGACTACTGTCTTTTCTTCTTCACCTTTTTGTAACTGATCACAATCAGCATGCTTGGATTTTATTGAGCTGTGCCTTGAATATATGCTTGATTCCATAACCAGAAAATATTTGAACTTTACTATCAATAACATCTGGCTGAAAAATACTATGGGATTGTTGAATGTGCTTTAAATAATGAGCATATTTGTTGAATGTGTGCTTTGCAATGCTCCATTCTGTCACTGTAATTTGAATTTATCTTTCAACTAAAGATCTCATAATTAACTACGTAAAATAAAAGTGATTGAAGCCAAGTTGTAATTGTTGAATCAATATTGATAACATAAATGTATCTTGTAATAAGGCTGTCGGTGACCATTTCTTGCACATTTTCCTCTTTGGCTTATCAATGAAATTTGTTTATGAGGTTTGAGCACGGGCTCGTGACACCCATAAAAAAATTTCTATGCTCTTGAAGTTGATATCTTAAATCTTTTCAGCATAACAACACTTTGAACATCTCACTGCATCTTTTATAATATCTTGACATAATGTAGCTATTTTCTGTAAATGCACACCTAATGGCAGAAAATAAATACATTATTACTCTAATTCTTTGCACATTTTTTATATTACTTCTGTCAGAAAATTACACACCTGCACATGAAGTAAACAATATTAGTATAAAAAATGATTTTCTTTCTATTTTTCTCTTTCTGAACATGTATCTGTATTGTTGTCATGCTTAGAGATAGGTGTTAATTTCATCATTGCTTAGTCTTTTTTGACTAACACCCTCTCTTCCATATTTTGCAGGCACCTCCAAGATGCGAGACCTCTTCAATCAGCCAACCAAGGCTATTCAACAACCTTATCCATCATTCCATCTAGGCAATGATGGAATTGACCCTTATCTTTTCCTTGACTTCTGTACATATGCATGTTCTTTCTATTTCTTGTATTTTTTTTATATTATTAAGAGCTATCCCATGGTTTGTGTGGGACCCATTCTATATATTCCTTTGCAAATGAATAAAGAACTCTTGATTGCAAATACACTTATATTTTACTTGTAAATAATGCATTTGCAAATTAAAGAAATGCTCTCTTTTCCTGTATTTCCATTTAGCATACAATAATTAATCATGAATGCTTCAATATTTAAATGTATCAAAAGTACCTTTCACCAATGTTGTCTAAACTTTTCCAATTTGAGCATGATGCAAAAATTGGTAACAACAAGTTTGGAATCGTGAGGGTGATGTGATGGAGGAGATTAAATCTTCAACTTGGGTGGATGGAAGGATGGAAGGCTCATGATACTTAGGATATTTAGATGTGTCTTGATTTGGAGGGAATGGTGGTGAGTGCATGAATTGGGGAGATAGGTAAAATTTGTTTAGAGTTGAGGATTTAAACTCCTTTGCTAGTATTTTATCCCAATTAATGAAGGAATTCTTGCAAGGTGGAGATGATGTGGATTTTGGAGGATTAGGATTGTCATGCCCCTGACAGTCTCAGGCTTTACTTTTCTATGTTATGTTATAGTTGGATTTCTGGTTTGATTAGCATCGTTTTATCTGGAACTATATTTTTGTTGGACTTCTATGAGTTTGAACTCTGACTTCATTCATTTCAACCTTGTTATTTGGAATAAATATGTTTATCTCTGTAATAGGTATTTTGGTTCTGCCAGACACTCAAAGAATTATGTCTATTTCTGTAGCTTAATGAGATTTTCTGATGTCAGGATTGGTATAGACTGACTTTTGAATTAATGGTACTTGATAGTTCAGTAGAGATTTGAGTATTGGTATGATTGTGAAAATAAGGACAATTAAATTGGTTGGTCAATTGTCTTATAATTGGTTCATTGTTTTGGAATTCTTAATAATATGTTAAACAAAATTAGAATTGGTTTTATTATTATGGATAAATGTGTCTTGATGTTGCAGACAGTAAATAGAGATTTTTGTTACTTAATTGTAATCAAATTTTGAGTTCAAATAAATAAATAAATATCTATATGTATATTTATACATATATTTATGAGTAATTGTTTTAGAAATTATGTTGTTTTTCTTTAGCTAAAACTAAAAAATTATCTAAGTTGGCATACCCTATTGTGTATGTTAGTAGGAGGTTAATTTGGTGAGTGTTAGTATTTTGGCATTGTTAATGTGCTGTTATCATTGATGCTTAAGTTAGTTTTTCTTAACCTAAGATCGACTAATGATATCTAACATGGATGTATATTAATCTATCCCTAAGTCTTCTTATTTATGATCTAGCTCGAAGACATGACTTATCATGGCAGGGTTTAAATGCACTTTCATCGCATAGTGGTGTTAGTGGGGTTTAAGTTGTTTTTGGGTTATGGGATTGTACTTTGATGGACATTTGGCAGGGAATGTATTGTGTTTGCTGCAAGAGATAAGTTCGTATTGAATGAACTCATCGATGTAATTCATTTTTGTGTTTGATGTCCGCCATTAGCTCTGGTAAAGGAGTTGCAGTTGAGTTATGACTCCATTTTTCACCCTGTATTTCTGCGACAGTTTGGAAAAATAGTTAGTAATGGACTTGTTTTCCTGTTGTATCTTACATGATAAGTTTCTTGCAATGGAAAGGGGTTTTCACGGAAATTTATACCCTTATGTTCGTGGTCATTTGGGAAGTTTTGTGTTTCATACTGTCATCTCTATATTTGCGTTGTGGGCTTTTCTTTTGCACGACACTTTGGCAAACAGTGGAAAGGGATCTTCATGGTTGAGATTAGGGTTAGTCTATGAAGCTCACCAGGCAGGGGCTAGCTTTGGCATTTCAGTTTTTGGATGCCTCCCCACACAAATACCAGGTAGGGGCAATCTCTCACCTTATCCTCTGTTTCCATTTTTCTTTCTGCAAATGAAATAGTAGAATGTTTAATTACCACTGTTTGTTAGTCGATGAATGTGAGGTTTTGTGAATGTATTCTCTGTGAGTTCGGTCATGAACCAGTTTCTTCTTGGATGGATTAAGAAGTCTATTTAGTTTATAGTTGTTATGATTAGTGGAGGAATTTGAAATACATGTTATTAATATGCTATTTTCGAGCATATTGTGTTGATGGGTTTTCTTTGTTTCTGGGTATGAAGTTGTTAGTATTTTTCTTTATGTTTGTGCCGAACTATGGTGAATATAGTTGTTGCAGTTGATATATGGTTATTCCATAGTGTGTTTTGCGTCGTCATTTTCTTTTTCTTTGGTCTGTATTAAGGGGGTTAATCAGGAATGAGAACCGGCATATAAATGCAGTTTGAAACACAGGATGAGTGTTTGTTTAAAAGCTTCTTTAATGGTAATCTCGTACTGATTCCTGTTGTTAGGAACACTGTGGCAACAAAATGTTTACAATGTGTAAGAGTCTATGGTCATAAGGTGAAATCGGGTATTTATTACTACTGTTATGAACCGAATCTGGTATCGATGTTAGTTGTGTCAAATGGGTGTTTGTCACTGTCTGTTTCAGTCAATAGTGAAAATGTGGATATCTTTGGTTATACCAAAACTTGACTGCAAGCTGTATGATTCTTCAGAAATAATCACCAGTGTGAAATATAGTTTGTATCGACATTAGGAAATGTTAGGAATTTTTAGGAAAGTCTATTATTATCATTTTCAGTCAGTAAGGAAAACCACTTTGATATTTTGTTTAAAATGTAGATGACGGTTCTTAATTTTCTGTTATTTCTTTTATGAAATCGACAGATTCAGTAGTATATTAAGGTAGATGTGTTTTTGATAGGACTGAGATGACTAGTATGGTTTTGTTCAATGTGTAGTTATGGGCTTGAACTTTTGTGAATGATAAGTTACGTTATATAATTATATATGTTTATATATACGTGCTGGGATATGTATATGTATACACAAGCCGTGATGTATACATGTACATACGCCAACATGTATATAATAGATGCTATGTTTATCATTCTGAACTATTAATTACAAGTTTATATAATTATATATATATATATATATACACACACACACACACACCTGCTGGGATATGTATATGTATACACAAGCCATGGTGTATACATGTACATACGCCACGGCTTGTGTAACTTGTAATTAACAGAGCAGGATGTATAGAAAATTAGTTTATAATAAATTGGTTTATGGCAAGCTTGTATGTTTTTTAAAAGCGATGGGTGTTGTGTTGATTCAGTTGATATATGATTATTTTAGTTCTTTTCTATTCAATGGAATCGTGATTTCAATATGGACATTTTATTGTACAGTTTCAGATATAATGCTAAGTTAATGTGGAGATTATTATTTGATTGGATTTGTGATGGATAAAGAATTGTGATCTTTTCTTCTTTTGAGAAACATCATGTTTAAGAATGTATGTTAAGGAAAAAGGAAACATGGATCTAAATGGATTTCTGATTGCTGTTTCAATTCTATAATTGATGCAATAGAAATGGAGTGTTAGTGAAATGGTGTAATGTAGTTCATTTCATTTCAATCATTAATTTGCTAGATCAAGTGTTTTGAGATAATGCAAGTATGATCCTTAGATTGGGGGCTGACACTAGTCTAGTACCTTGTGGTGATAGAATTTCTGTCAGTTGTGACTGACACTAGTCTATATCCTTATGGGAAAGAATTTCTGTTAGTTGTTTAATTAAGTGATAATTATAAATTCAAGGGATACGGGTTTCAATTAACAAGATAAAACATTATGGTTTCATCAGACATAATGGATTACTATGAGGTTTCCTTACATATACATAGCGTAGGTCCTTATGTGGACACCCATGAACTATTGGATCATTACTTTGTCATTTTCTTTGTGAGTTTATTTCTGTTAGAAAGAGATACAGTGCTTGATGATTTTGGTGAAAAAAGAATGGAATTATGTTATTAGATTTCAATAACATCTGTATTTAATCTACATAATTGTTATATTATACTGACTTTTATGGTTGCAGAATTTTGGAGATGATTCGTTATCTTAATCAATGTGACTGAGCCCTGTTTGCAATTGCGCTTGTGTTTACTTTTGATTTTTAGGTTTTAGATGGATAAATCAATGAGTATGGGACAGTGGATAACAGTTGTTAAGATTTATGGGAAACATATCATTTCTTGGTTACTAGTTATCAGAACTATTCGTAGAATGTAAAGGATTGGTTAAGAAGGAAATTTTGTTTTTTGAAACTAAGTCTTTGAATAAAGAGTATTCTTATTACTCTGATGTAATTCAGTTGAAAACTATAAAGCTCTTAGAAGCAGTTACTATGATTATATGTTCCAGTTTGTAATTTAATTTAATTTTTTTTATTACTATGGTTCTATGTGGTTTTGTTTATGGTTATTTCTTCTTTGGTTTCATCTTTTAACTTTAAGTATAGACGGGTGTTACATTTGGTATCAGAGCTGAGTTTAAACACTCAGGGCTTGAGGGTTTAAAAGAAAAAGGATTTTATCATTATGCTTGCGTTAGTGATTCTTAATGATCTTTTCTATAGGTTTTCAAGCATGCCTCCTGTTACACGAGGAGCACAAAGACGTGGTGACCTAGTTGATGCCGATTTAGGCAGAGGTAGGGGTGGACCATGCGGTCATGGTCGTGGCCGAGGAAGAGGACATGGTCACCAAGGAATACTTGGTGAAGAACAAGTTGATCCTTTAATAGGAATGGATCAGGAAGATCGAGAGGTACCTCAGGTTGAAGTTCTCCAACGGATCCTTGATAGGTTAGATAACATTGAAGCAAGGAACAATGTTCCAGTTGGTGTAGCAAATGCTCATGTTATATGAGTCCCTATAGCAGAAGATCCTGTTATCAGGACTTAGTTAAAAGACCTTTTTAAGCTCAAAGGACCATATTTCAATGGAATAGAGGGTGGTGCTGAAGCTAAAGCATGGCTCTTGAACATCGAAAGGTGTTTTATTCTCCATGATTATCATGGTAATGTGAAGGTTCATTGGACCGTAATGCAGCTAAGATCCTTTGCTTCCATATGGTGGAATATGGAACTAGAACAACTTAGAATTCTTATCTCTCAGGTTACATGGGAGATTTTCATAGAAAGATTCCACGAGAGATTCATGTCGGATTATTGGCAGCAAACAAGATCCGAAGAATTCTTTAATATTTCTCAAGGCAACTCAACGGTGGAAATGTATGAGAGGAGGTTTTTCCAACTGAAGAAATATTCTGGTTGGTTAGAGAATGATAAGCCTTTGGTACAACACTTCATTAGGGGTTTGAACCCTAAAATTGGAGAAGAAGTGAGAACTTTCAAACCTAAGACAGTGAAAGAAGCTGCTGATCAAGCCAAGCTCATAGAATTGAAGTCAGGATTTTCAGCCAAAGGATCAGTGAATCCACCAGCTCAAAGCAGTGGGAAGAATAAAAAACCTTATCAAGATAATTTCAAGGCAGTTTCCAGTGGATCGAGTGGTAAATTTCAGAAGAGGAAGTTTGAAAAGTTTTCCAAATCAAATAAGAGTTTCAACGTTCCTGAGCAACCTAAGTCCTTTAAACCAACTTAGAGTGTACAACAGAGTTATGCATCACCTCTAGTGAACTCATCACAGGATAAAAGCACCAAGAGAGGAGCAGAGTGTTGGCAATGTGGGCAATTGGGGCATTTACAATGGAATTGTCCCCTTCGAGGCAATAGTCAGGTCAGGTCTAAAGCCACAGGTTGTGAGGCTACTGTTGGTGATTTTGGAAGGAATCATCGCATCTTTGCTACTGTGGATCAGAAACAAGCAGATCATCAGAACACTTTGATTGAAGCTAGAGGTAATTACCAAGGTAAGAAGATCTCTATTTTATTTGACTCTGGTGCCACTGGCTCTTTTATTTCTTCTAATTTGGTTAAGCAATGTGGAATTCCTATGAGTAAAGCTGAATTGGCATGGCAAGTCGAGTTAGCATCAGGGACTAAGGTTGAATCAAGGTTTATAGCTGAAAATTGTAAGGCTCAATTTAAGGCTTTTACTACTACAGTTAGCCTTAGGGTTATTCCTTTAGGTTCTTATGACATTATTCTGGGTATGGATTGGTTAGATCAACACCAAGCTGTCATCGATTGTAGAGAGAAGACCATTAGGTGTATCGATGATAATAGAACCATCAAGATTATTACAGGTGTTAAGAGGCCTATGTCAGTCAGAACTATTTCTGCTAAGCAACTTCAGAGATGTTTACAAAAGGGATGCAAATTGTTTGCTATTTCTATCAATGATTTTGAAGAACCAGATGCTTGGAACACTAGCTTAGATCATCCAATTTTGAAAGAATTCTTAGATGTATTTATTACAGAGATTCTGGGAATCCCACCTAAAAGAGAAATTGATTTTAGGATTGATCTTTTGCTGGGAACCAAACCAATTTCCAAGACTCCTTACCACATGACTGCTCAAGAATTAGTGGAACTCAAGGTTCAACTTGAGGAACTTCTTGAGAAGGGGCTTATTAGACCTAGTGTTTCACCTTGGGGAGCACATGTTATCTTTGTCAAGAAGAAGGATGGATCTTTGAGGCTTTGCATCGACTATAAACAACTGAACAAAGCTACTGTCAAGAATAGATATCCTTTGCCTCGCATCGATGATTTGTTTGATCAAGTGAAGGGTGCCAAGGTGTTTTCCAAGATTGATCTCAAATCTGGTTACCATTAGTTAAGGATTCAAGAAGTTGACATTCATAAAACAGCTTTTCGCACAAGGTATGGGCATTATGAATTCATGGTAGTGCCATTTGGGTTGACTAATGCACCATCAGTATTCATGAGTTTGATGCAGGGAGTATTCAAGACTTTCTTAGATAAGTTTGTGGTAGTGTTCCTTGATGACATTTTGGTATATTCTAACTCCTTGGAGGAGCATGAGCAGCATTTGAGGCAAGTCTTTGAATGTCTCCGTAGGAACAAGCTATATGCCAATCCTAAAAAATGTGAATTTTTCAAAACTGAAATAAGTTATTTGGGTCACATTATTACAGGAGATGGAATAGCTATTGATTCTGCTAAGATTAGGGCAATTATAGAGTGGCCAACTCCTACCAATGTGTTTGAAGTACGAAGTTTTATGCGTCTGGCTAGCTACTACAGAAGATTTGTGGCTAATTTTTCAAAGATAGCCCATTCCATTACTTCTCTCGAGAGTAAGGGTAAGAAATTCATCTGGTCATATAAATGTGAAGAAGCATTCCAACATCTTAAGGAACGTTTGACTAGTGCACCAATTTTAGCTGTACCTGATCCTTCTAAGGAATTTGTTGTGTGCACCGATGCCTCATTGGATGGTTTAGGGGCTGTCTTGATACAGGATGATAGGGTCATTGCTTATGAATCTAGGAAACTAAAGGATCATGTAATTAATTACCCTACTCATGATTTGGAACTCGCAGTAGTGATTCATGCTTTGACCAAATGGCGGCATTTTCTTCTTGGTCAAAATTTTGAGCTTCATACCGATCACAGAAGTCTACAATATTTGTTCACGTAGCCCAATTTTAATGCACGTTAGTGCAGATGGATGGAGTTTTTGTGTGAGTATGACTTTGAAATGAAGTATATTCAGGGTAAAGAAAACAAAGTAGCGGATGCTCTTAGTAGAAGACGTCATGAACTCTCTTCTTTGACCCTCACAATTGACTTGAAAGAGAGAATACTTCTAAATTTGGTTACTGATCCTTGGTACTTAGATGTCAAAGTAGTGATTGATAGTGGCAGTGTATTAGAAGGTAGATTTGAGGGTTACTCTATTAGCACTGAAGGACTGATGACTTACCGAGGCAGCATATATGTGCCAGAAGTTGGGGATCTTCGGAACCTAGTTATGACTGAAGCACATAAGGCACCTTATTTAGCACATCCTGGTGTGAAGAAGATGCATGCTGATCTTAAGCATCATCACTACTGGCCGGGTATGAAGAGGGATATTGCTGATTTTGTGGCTAGATGCTTGGAGTGTCAGAGAGTAAAAGATGAACATCAACATCCAGCTGGTTTACTTCAATCTCACAGTGTGCCTGAATGGAAATGGGATACCATATCCATAGATTTCATAGTGGGGTTACCATTTTCAGCTAGGCGACATGATGCCATTATGGTTGTTGTTGACCGATTAACCAAAGTTGCCCACTTTATTCCCATAAGATCCACTTATAATGCTACATCTGTGGCATGGATTTATATGGAACAGGTTGTTAAGCCGCATGGGATTCCTAAGAAGATCATATCTAATAGGGATTTAGTTTTTACTTCATCTCTGTGGAGATCTTTGCAACGTGAATTAGGTACTCAGCTGAACTTTAGTTCAGCATATCATCCCGAAACTGACAGATAGACTGAGCGTGTCAATCAGATTCTAGAAGATATGCTTAGAATGTATATGATGGACAGGCAAAATAGATGGGAAGAGTATTTACATCTGGTTGAATTTGCTTACAACAATGGTTACCATAGTTCTATAGGTATGGCTCCTTTCCAGGCTTTGTATGGAAGGCCGTGTAGAACACCTTTAAGCTGGGACAATCTTGAGGACATAATTCTTTTAGGTCCCGAGATGCTTCAAGATTTAGAACAATAGGTTAAGCGCATCAGAGAACACCTATCTATAGCTCAGGACAGGCAGAAAAAGTATGCAGACCTACATAGGATTGAACGTCAATTTGAAGTTGGGAATAAGGTATTTCTTCAGGTTAGGCCCCGGAAAAGTCCTATTAAGTATGGTAAAGGGTCAAAATTGTCTCCAAAATTTGTGGGACCATTTGAGATCCTAGAATGAGTGGGTCCAGTTGCCTACAGACTTGCTTTGCCTCCCAGTCTTTCACGAATTCATAATGTATTTCATATTTTCATCTTAAGGAAATATATACCTGACATTGCACATGTGCTAAATTGGAAAAATTTACAGGTGGTAGATGGTCAACTGATGCTGGAACCAGTACAGATCATCTAGCAAAAAGAGCTAAATCTCAGAGGACGCAAGGTGGAGCAGGTAAAGGTGTTATGGGCTCTTGATGATGTAGCTTCTACAACTTGGGAAGATATAGGGGCTATGAGAGCTGCACATCCTCATTTGTTTGCAAGCTTCTAGGAGTAAGCCTAGTTTGGTGGGTAAGGGTGTCATGCCCTTGACAGTCTCAGGCTTTACTTTTCTATGTTATGTTATAGTTGGATTTCTGGTTTGATTAGCATCATTTTATCTGGAACTATATTTCTATTGGACTTCTATGAGTTTGAACTCTGACTTCGTTCATTTGAACCTTGTTATTTGGAATAAATATGTTTATGTCTTTAATAGGTATTTTGGTTCTGCCAGACACTCAGAGAATTATGTCTATTTCTGTAGCTTAATGAGATTTTCTGATGTCAGGATTGGTATAGACTGACTTTTGAATTAATGGTACTGGATAGTTCAGTAGAGATTTGAGTATTGGTATGATTGTGAAAATAAGGACAATTAAATTGGTTCGTCAATTGTTTTATAATTGGCTCATTGTTTTGGAATTCTTAATAATATGTTAAACAAAATTAGAATTGGTTTTATTATTATTGATAAATGTGTCTTGATGTTGCAGACAGTAAATAGAGATTTTTGTTACTTAATTGTAATCAAATTTTGAGTTCAAATAAATAAATAAATAAATAAATAAATAAATAAATAAATAAATATATATATATATATATATATATATATATATATATATATATATATATATATATATATATATATATATATATATATATATATATATATATATGTATATATGTATGTATGTATATTTATACATATATTTATGAGTAATTGTTTTAGAAATTATGTTGTTTTTCTTTAGCTAAAACTAAAAAATTATCTAAGTTGGCATACCCTATTGTGTATGTTAGTAGGAGGTTAATTTGGTGAGTGTTAGTATTTTGGCATTGTTAATGTGCTGTTATCATTGATGCTTAAGTTAGTTTTTCTTAACCTAAGATTGACTAATGATATCTAACATAGATGTATATTAATCTATCCCTAAGTCTTCTTATTTATGATCTAGCTCGAAGACATGACTTATCATGGCAGGGTTTAAATGCACTTTCATCGCATAGTGGTGTTAGTGGGGTTTAAGCTATTTTTGGGTTATGGGATTGTACTTTGATGGACATTTGGTAGGGAATGTATTGTGTTTGCTACAAGAGATAAGTTTGTATTGAATGAACTCATCGATGTAATTCATTTTTGTGTTTGATGTCCGCCATTAGCTCTGGTAAAGGAGTTGCAGTTGAGTTATGACTCCATTTTTCACCCTGTATTTCTGCGACAGTTTGGGAAAACAGTTAGTAATGGACTTGTTTTCCTGTTGTATCTTACATGATAAGTTGCTTGGAATGGAAAGGGGTTTTCATGGAAAGTTATACCCTTCTGTTCGTGGTCATTTGGGAAGTTTTGTGTTTCATACTATCATCTCTATATTTGCGTTGTGGGCTTTTCTTTTGCATGACACTTTGGCAAACAGTGGAAAGGGATCTTCATGGTTGAGATTAGGGTTCGTCTGTGAAGCTCACCAGGTAGGGGCTAGCTTTGGCATTTTGGTTTTTGGATACCTCCCCACACAAATACCAGGCAGGGGAAATCTCTCACCTTATCCTCTGTTTCAATTTTTCTTTCTGCAAATGAAATAGTAGAATGTTTAATTACCACTGTTTGTTAGTCGATGAATGTGAGGTTTTGTGAATATATTCTCTATGAGTTCGGTCATGAACCGATTTCTTCTTGGATGGATTAAGAAGTCTATTTAGTTTATAGTTGTTATGATTAGTGGAGGAATTTGAAATACATGTTATTAATATGCTATTTTCGAGCATATTGTGTTGATGGGTTTTCTTTGTTTCTGGGTATGAAGTTGTCAGTATTTTTCTTTATGTTTGTGCCAAACTATGGGGAATATAGTTGTTGTAGTTGATATATGGTTATTCCATAGTGTGTTTTGTGTCGTCATTTTCTTTTTCTTTGGTCAGTATTAAGGGGGTTAATCGGGAATGAGAACCGACATATAAATGCAGTTTGAAACACAGGATGTGTGTTTGTTTAAAAGCTTCTTTAACGGTAATCTTGTATTGATTCCTGTTGTTAGGAACACTGTGGCAACAAAATGTTTACAATGTGTAAGAGTCTATGGTCATAAGGTGAAATCGGGTATTTATTACCACTATTATGAACCGAATCTGGTATCGATGTTAGTTGTGTCAAATGGGTGTTTGTCACTGTCTGTTTTAGTCAATAGTGAAAATGTGGATATCTTTGGTTATACCAAAACTTGACTGCAAGCTATATGATTCTTCAGAAATAATCACCAGTGTGAAATATAGTTTGTATCGACATTAGGAAATGTTAGGAATTTTTAGGAAAGTCTATTATTATCATTTTCAGTCAGTAAGGAAAACCACTTTGATATTTTGTTTAAAATGTAGATGACGGTTCTTAATTTTCTGTTATTTCTTTTATGAAATCGGCAGATTCAGTAGTATATTAAGGTAGATGTGTTTTTGATAGGACTGAGATGACTAGTATGGTTTTGTTCAATGTGTAGTTATGGGCTTGAACTTTTGTGAATGATAAGTTACGTTATATAATTATATATGTTTATATATACCTGTTGGGATATGTATATGTATACACAAGCTGTGATGTATACATGTACATACGCCAACATGTATATAATAGATGCTATGTTTATCATTCTGAACTATTAATTACAAGTTTATATAATTATATATATATATATATATATACCTGTTGGGATATGTATATGTATACACAAGCCATTGTATATACATGTACATATGCCAACATGTATATAAAATTATGAACTTGTAATTAACAGAGTAGGATGTATAGCAAATTAGTTTATAATAAATTGGTTTATGGAAGGCTTGTATGTTTGTTAAAAGTGATGGGTGTTGTGTTGATTCAGTTGATATATGATTATTTTAGTTCTTTTCTATTCAATGGAATCGTGATTTCAATAAGGACATTTTATTGTACAGTTTCAGATATAATGTGAAGTTAATGTGGAGATTATTATTTGATTGGATTTGTGATGGATAAAGAATTGTGATCTTTTCTTCTTTTGAGAAACATCATGTTTAAGAGTGTATGTTAAGGAAAAAGGAAACATGGATCTAAATGGATTTCTGATTGTTGTTTCAATTCTATAATTGATGCAATAGAAATGGAGTGTTAGTGAAATGGTTTAATGTAGTTCATTTCATTTCAATAATTAATTTTCTAGATCAGGTGTTTTGAGATAATGCAAGTATGATCCTTAGATTGGGGGCTGACACTAGTCTAGTACCTTGTGGTGATAGAATTTCTGTTAGTTGTGATTGACACTAGTCTATATCCTTATGGGAAAGAATTTCTGTCAGTTGTTTAATTAAGTGATAATTATAAATTTAAGGGATATGGGTTTCAATTAACAAGATAAAACATTATGGTTTCATCAGACATAATGGATTACTACGAGGTTTCCTTACGGATACATAGCGTAGGTCCTTATGTGGACACCCATGAACTATTGGATCATTACTTTGTCATTTTCTTTGCGAGTTTATTTTTGTTAGAAAGAGATATAGTGCTTGATGATTTTGGTGAAAAAAGAATGGAATTATGTTATTAGATTTCAATAACATCTGTATTTAATCTACATAATTGTTATATTATACTGACTTTTATGGTTGCAGAATTTTGGAGATGATTCGTTATCTTAATCAATGTGACTGAGCCCTGTTTGCAATTGCACTTGTGTTTACTTTTGATTTTCAGGTTTTAGATGGATAAATCAATGAGTATGGGACAGTGGATAGCAGTTGTTAAGATTTATGGGAAATAGATCATTTCTTGGTTACTAGTTATTAGAACTATTCGTAGAATGTAAAGGATTGGTTAAGAAGGAAATTTTGTTTTTTGAAACTAATTCTTTGAATAAAGAGTATTCTTATTTTTCTGATGTAATTCAGTTGAAAACTATAAATCTCTTAGAAGCAGTTACTATGATTATATGTTCCAGTTTGTAATTTTAAATTTTTTTTTTATTACTATGGTTCTATGTGGTTTTGTTTATGGTTGTTTCGTCTTTGGTTTCATCTTTTAACTTTAAGTATAGACGGGTGTTACAAGGATTATGTTGAGGTTGAGGGTTAGGTGGGGGATTAGGATGATGGTTTTGGGAACTAAGATTAATGTGTGGGGGATTAGGTGGAGGATTGGGTTTGGATGGGAGGTGAGGATTATGGATCTAGACAAAGTGGAAATGACATGTGTCTTCAAAGGAATTTTTTTTCTTTTGAACCCCATTTTGTAAGATAAGGAAAATGTTTTGAAGCTATTCAATCTATTGGGAAAGGTAGGGTGTGTTGGAGGCATTATGTGGGTTCTGGAGGGAATCATATGTGGGTGAAGGATAATGAGATGTATCTATTTTTTCAAAGGTAGAAGAATGATAATAATGGGAGATGGATTGGGATTGGATATGATGTGTTGAGGTAAAATAGATGGGGATATGATAGATGGATGTGGAGTTATTAGATTTATTGGATAAGTGGTCATGATAGATATGAGTAGTTACGAGTTGGATTATTGTGAGGAATGTATGAGTTGGATGGAGGGGCTTGATAGGTTGGTTGGATTGGAGATATGGTCTAAGGATTGGAGTTTGGAATTTGGAAGTCCTTAACCATTTTGTCAAACCAATCCATAGTCATGATGTTTTGATGAGGGATTTAGATTTGGATTAGATGATGATTTGGATGAAGATATGGATTAAAAATGGATAAAATTTGAAAGATAGATGATGGATGTTTGAAGACAAGTGAATGAATAATGAGTGATTGGGTTTGGATAAAGGGGTAGATGGATTGACTTAGGACTTGATTAGAATGATATGAGGTTGAAAAGTGGATTATATTATAATTTTGATGATGTGATTAGATTGGAAGAAAGCTGTGTTGGTACTCTCAAATTCTTGAGATTACCACTGTTGAAAATTTTGAAGAGGCCCTTTGTAATTATGTTGAAATGCCTTATTTTGGCATTCAAGCATTCAAATAACTTGTAAGTTTCATACTTTATTAAAAGATAGCTATGTTCCCCACCTTTATTTTATATCATTTGTTAATTCATAGTCCCTGGTTTGCATATTTAAGTGATTTTGTAAAATGTCTTTTCTAGCTAGCTTGCAATTTGCATTCTTGCTTAAGTGTGAAACAAGTTGTACAAGACTACTTTTTAAATGCATATTTTAAGCCTTGTTGAGTTTCATGATTTACTAATATGTGGAGATGTTAAATAAATATCAAGTAGCATATGTTTCAGTTTTTAGACCCCCTCAGTCAGTTTAGACCCATTTTGCATATGCCCAGTGAAGGGGTTTTAAGTAAATCTGCACTTTGTACTTAATCAAGAATCTCAAGTAGCCCACTTTGAGTTCTTACATTTTAAGACATGTGATTGATGAGTGAAAATTACCCCTACTTTATAAACATGACAAATATTCCCCATGTGCATTTTCAATGTTTCATGAATCCATTTGCCCAGTTTTCCAAGGCCATTCCAAATGCAATTTGTTCACTTTCCTGCATTTGTTAGTTAGTGCACCTGTAGGTAGCCATTTGGAGGAATGGACATATTTCATCCTACAAGCAGTCATGTGATCCCGGTTATTGTTTTATAATGTTGATATCTTGATGTGACAATGTGCCAAGTTTCTACCTCTTGGGAGTCCATCAAATATTTTTATTAGATCTTTTTGGAGTTCAAATTATTATTTATTAACGTGCCTGGGTGTAGTACTATTAGGGAATGACAGATCTAAACAATACAAGAATAAATAGTTATATGCAAAAACAAAAGAAGAAAACAATCTGAACATAGATAACACACAGATTTAATGTGGTTCAACCAAACCCTGGGCTACATCCACCTACACAGTCATCCAACCTTTCTTATTATCCAACAAAATAGTACATCAACATTACAATGCATTATGCATATCAACTGCTTATAACATGCATTTTAGGGAAACCTTTGAAATCAGCCATTTTAGGGTACTACATGAGAGATCACCACAATATCAACACCCACTACATGATCAATTGCCACAATATCAACAATCTCCCACTTGGAGACTGAACCTAGATGACAATACAGTACGTGCAACTCCCATTGGATAAAAGACCTTGCTGTGTACTAACTCCAAGATCATCAGTCAAGAAGCCCAATAGAAGCTGAGCAAGAAACCAAATTCTCCTTGGGGACTACCTTCATGAACATGTCTGCAGGATTTTCACTTGTGTGAATCTTCTCAAGCTATAATTGGCCATCCTCCAAAACATACCTTATAAAATGGTACCTGAGCTATATGTGCTTTTTCCTTGAATTAAAAGCAAAATTCTTTGGAAGATGAATGGAACTCTAGCTATCATTGTACAATGGGTGATCTTCCTGCTTCTGACCCAATTCCTCTAGAAAACATTGTAACCAAATCATCTCCTTGCTAGCTTCTGTAGTAGCTACATACTCAACTTCAGTGGTTGAAAGTGCAGTAACCTTCTGCAATCTAGAAATCCAACTGACTGTAGTACCCCCTATAGTGAAAACATACCCTGTAGAACTTCTACTTGTATCAATATCTCCTTCCATATCAGAGTCAAAAAATCCACTCAGAGTAGAACTAGATCTTGTGAAACATAATGCCTTTGTAGTAGTATCTCTCAAATATCGAAGTATCCATTTGACAACATTCCAATGTTCCATACCTAGATTGCTCATATACCTACCGACAACTCCCATTGCATGAGAAATATCTGGCTAGTTGCATACCATTACATACATAAGACTACCAAAAACTGATGAATATGAGATGTTAGACATTTTATCTACCTCTTCCTGTTCCTTTGGGTACATTTCCTTAGTCAATTTGAAATGACTAGCCAAAGGTGTACTGACTAGTTTTTCATCCTGCATATTAAATCTTCTCAACACCTTCTTTATATACTCACTTTGGGACAAATTCAAGGTTTTATTTTTCCTATCCCGTGTAATCCTCATACCAAGGATTTTCTTAGCAGTACCCAAATCCTTCATAGAAAATGACCTTGCTAATTTCTATTTAAGTTTATTTATTTGTTGCATATTTGACCCAGTAACAAGCATGTCATCAACATAGAGTAGTAGGATAATGTAACTCTCATTATCTAATCTCTGAAAATATACATAGTGATTAGAATGACATCTATGGTAACCTTGTTTAGCCATGAAACTATCAAATTTTAAATACCATTATTGGGGTTCCTGCTTTAGGCCATACAGACTCTTCCTTAACCTGCACACTAAATTCTCCTTACCCTTGACCTCATATCCCTCTGGTTGTTGCATGTAAATTTCCTCCTCCAAATCTCCGAGGAGAAAAGCTATTTTGACATCTAGTTGTTCAAGATGCAAGTCATCTATATCCACAAGACTTAGTACAATTCTAATTGAAGTCATTTTTACAACATGGGAGAATATTTCATCAAAATCTATACCCTTTTTCTATGCAAAACATTTTACCACAAGTCTGGCCTTATACATTTTCTTTCCTCCATCTTCCTGCTTCAGCCTATAGACCCATTTGTTTGGCAAGGATCTTTTTCCTTCAGGTAAAGGGACTAAGTCCCAAGTCTTATTTTTCAATAAAGAGTCCATCTCCTCTTTCATGCCCAACTTCCACTTTTTTTTGGCATCCACCTACATTGCTTTTTCATATCCTTCTGGGTCAGCAGAATCAATCAATAAAATAGAATACAAAGAAGGAGAAAACCTTTCAGGAGGTCTACTTGACCTTTTAGAACATCTAACACTTACAGGAGTTTATGGGATAACCTATTGTTGTTGAGCATCATGTACCAGTGGCATTTCATTTTCAGGAATCTCATCCAACACCACATATTCTTGTGTGACCTGTTCATGCTTCTTTTCATGCAACTATTCTTTATACATGACCTTCTCATTGAATATAACATCTCTACTTCTAATTATTTTAAATTTTCAAAATCCCATAACTGATAACCATAGTCAACTACTCCATATCCAATGAAGGTACATTTTAGAGATTTAGCATCAAGCTTGGTTCTATTTTCTTTATCAACATGGGCAAAGGCTTCACAACCAAAGGTTTTTAGAAATGAATAATTTACCTTTTGACCAGTCTATGCTTCATCTGGAATACCACCATCCAAAGGGGCTGAAGGTCCTTTATTTATTAGGTAGATAGTAGTGTTTACAACATCTCCCCAAAATTGAAGGGGTAGTCCAACATGCAATCTCATGCTCCTTGCACGTTCCATGATTGTCCTATTCATTCTTTCTGACACACTATTTTCTTGTGGGGTTCCTGGAACTATCTTCTGCCTTCAAATTCTACTGATAGAATAGTAAACTTCAAAGGCTGTGCTACAATACTTGCCTCCATTATCGGATTTGAGACACTTCAACTTCTTTCCTGTCTCATTCTCAACCAAATCTTTTCATTTCTTAAATGTTTCAAAAACATCAGATTTTTGTTTCAGGAAATATACCCATGTTTTCTCGATTGAATCATCTATAAAAATAACATAATAATGGAAGCCACCAAGAGATAATACCTAAGCCGGCCCCCATACATCTGAATGCACTAGCTCTAGCTTCTCACTCTTATTTTCTTTCTCAACTCTTAGAAATCTGACTCTTTTCTATTTACCATAAACACAATTTTCACAGAACTCTAAATCAATATTTTTCAGTCCTGGCAATAGATTTTTAGAGTGAAGGATTTTCATCCCTCTCTCACTCATGTGTCCAAACCTATGGTGCCACATTTTTGAATTTGTTCTTGTAACATCTATAGTAACTTTTCCTGCATTAACATTATCAATAGCAGCTAAGGTAGAATAAGTGTTACCATTACACAAATATAATGTGCCTACCGTTGCACCTTTAGCTACTACTAATGAACCTTTAGTGACCTTCTAGACATTGTCTGTAAACATGAATATGCAGCCTTCACTACCTAGTTGTCCTGCATAAATTAAATTTCTTCTTAAATTAGGAACATGCCTTACCTCCTACAACATCTAGTCATTTCTATTCGGAAACTTGATCTTTATCTTTCCCTTTTCGACAATAGGATAGGGCTCATCATCACCCAAATATACTTGTCCAAAATCACCTTGAGCATAATCTTGAAAATATTTTCTATGGGGTGTAGCATGGAATGACGCCCCATAATCTATTACCCAGGAATCATTAACATTATCGAAACATAAGATTAAATCATCTTGTAAAGTATTACTTGCAACATTAGCTTCCTTACTGTCATCTTCATTTCCATCTCCTTGTTTATTTTTTGAAGACCAACAGTCTTTCTTCAGGCGACTGGGCTTTCCACAGTACTAGCAATCTTTCTTTCCTTTAGATTGAGAGTGTCCTTTCTTTGACTTCCCTCGTGCCTTATCATGTGAAGGGCCTTTTCCTCTTTCCCTTTCTCTTCCTCTGTTCTCCACATTAAGAGTAGAACCTGATGAGGTTGAAGTTTAACCTATTTTTTTCCATCACATTTCCCCTCTTAGGATAACACCAACAACATCATCAAATTTCCAAGTATTTGAACTAGAGACAGAGTTACAACCATAACCAAGCTATTCCAACTTTCTGGAAAATAACATAAAATTAAGAGACCCCTAACCTCTTCATCAAAGGAAATTTTTTCTAATGACAGTTGACTAGTAACTGTATTAAAGTCATTTAAATGATTCGCTACAGATCCTCCCTCACCCATTTTCATATTAAATAAATGCTTCATAAGAAATACCTTATTCGAATCTGAGGGTTTCTCATATAACTTAGCCAATGTATTCATCATCTCTATGATCATTGTTGCCTTTGATATGTTGAATGTTACAGATGGTGCAAGGCACAAATGAATAGATCCCAGTACCTTTCTATCCAAAATATCCCAATCTTCCCCTGACTATGTAGCCGGTTTCTTTGTCTTTCCTTCTAATGGCCACCACAGGTCTTTTTGATACAGATAATCCTCGATCTACATTTTCCATAACTGGAAATTCAGGCCGTTGAATTTTTCAACCTTGAATTTGGAATCCTCCAATGATCCCACTCAAGTTTGAAAGTCCCACCAATCTACAACACAAAACCTTTCTCTGATACCATTTGTTAGAGATTGATAGATCTAAAAAAAAAAGAATAAATAGTTATATGTAGAAATAAAAGAAGAAAACAATATGAACACAGATAACACATAGATTTAATGTGGTTCACCCAAACCATGGATTACATCCACCTACACATTTTTCCAACCTTTCTTATTATCCAACAAAATAGTACATCAACATTACAATGCATTATGCATCTCAACTGCTTATAACATGCATTTTAGGGAAACCTCTAAAATTGGACATTTTAGGGTACTACATGAGTGATAGCCATAGTATCAACACCCACTACATGATCAGTCACCACAATATCAAAAATCTCCCACTTGGAGACTGATCAGGCTCCACACCAAACAATCTCCCACTTGGAGACTGAACCTAGATGCCAATGCAGTACGTGCAACTCGCACTGGATAAAAGACCTTTCCATTTATGAACTCCATGATCATCAATCAAGAAGCCCAATAGAAGCTGAGCAAGAAACTAGATTCTCCTTTGGTATTGCCTTCGTCAACATGTCTACAGGATTTTCACTTGTGTGAATCTTCTCAAGCCGTAATTGGCCATCCTCCAAAACATACCTTATAAAATGGTACCTTTGTTGTATGTGCTTTGTCCTTGAATGAAAAGAAGAATTCTTTGCAAGATGAATAGCACTTTGGCTATCACTGTACAATGGGTGATCTTCCTACTTCTGACCCAATTCCTCCAGAAAATATTGTAGCCAAATCATCTCCTTGCTAGCTTCCGCAGCAGCTACACTCAGCTTTAGTGGTTGAAAGTACAGTAACCTTCTGCAATCTAGAAATCCAACTGACTGCAGTACCCCCTATAGTGAAAATATACCCTATAGAACTCCTCCTTGTATTAATATCTCCTGCCAGATCAGAGTAAAAAAATCCACTCAGAGGAGAATTAGATCTTGTAAAACATAATGCCTTTGTAGTAGTACCTCTCAAATATCAAAGTATCCATTTGACAACATTCCAATGTTCCATACCTAGATTGCTCATATACCTGCTGACAACTCCCACTGCATGACTAGTATCTAGCTTTGTGCATACCATTGCATACATAAGATTGCCAACAGTTGATGAATACAAGATGTTAGACATTTTATCTACCTCTTCCTTTACCTTTGGGCACATTTCCTTAATCAATTTGAAATGTATAGCCAAAGTTGTACTGATTGCTTTTGCATCCTGCATATTAAATCTTTTCAACACCTTCTTTATATACTCACTTTGGGACAAATTCAAGGTTCTATTTTTCTTGTCTCGTGTAATCCTCATACAAATGATTTCCTTAGAAGCACCCAAATCCTTCATAGAAAATGACCTTGCTAATTTTTGTTTAAGTTCATTTATTTTTTTCATATTTGACCCAACAACAAGCATGTCATCAACATAGAGTAACAAGATAATGTAACTCCCATTATCCAATCTTTGAAAATATACACAGTGATCAGAATGACATCTATGGTAACCTTGTTCATCTATGAAACTATCAAATTTTAAATACCATTGTCGGGGTGCCTACTTTAGGCTATACGGACTATTCCTGAACCTGCACACTAAATTCTCCTTACCCTTGACCTCATATCCCTTTGGTTGCTGCATGTAAATTTCCTCCTCCAAATATCTATGGAGAAAAGTTGTTTTGATATCTAATTGTTCAAGATGCAAGTCATCTACAACCACAAGACTTAGTACATTTCTAATTGAAGTCTTTTTTATAATAGGGGAGAATATTTCATCAAAATCTATACCCTTTTTATGTGCAAAACCTTTTACCACAAGTCTGGCCTTATACATTTTCTTTCCTCCATCTTCGTCCTTCAACCTATAAACCCATTTGTTTGGCAAGGCTCTTTTTCCTTTAGGTAAAGGGAATTAGTCCCAAGTCTTATTTTTCAACAAGGAGCCCATCTCCTCTTTCATGCCCAACTTCCACTTTTGTTTGGCATCCACCTACATTGCTTCTTCATATTCTTCTTGTTCACTAGAATCAGTAAATAAAATAGAATACAAAGAAGGAGAAAACCTTTTAGGAGGTCTACTTGACCTTGTAGAATGTATAACTTTTACAGGAGTTTGTGGGATAACTTGTTGTTGTTGAGCATCAGGTATCAATGGCATTTCATTTTTAGGAATCTCATCCAACACCACATATTCTTGTGTGACCTGTTCATGCTTCTTTTCTTGCAACTGTTCTTTATACATGACCTTATCATTGAATATAACATCTCTACTTCTAATTATTTTATGATTTTCCAAATCCCATAATCGATAACCATAGTCATCAACACCCACTACATGATCAGTCGCCAAAATATCAACAAGGACACATGAAATTGGAAAGTTCAAAGATTGAAATATCTCATCCCAAAATGCAGTCATGAGATGCCCTTATGCAGGATAAATTTATGTTCATAAAATTATATGTTTTCCAATTGCTATGTGCCAGAGATGTGTTTTGACCAGTTTTAAGGTTGGCTAAGAGGGTAGTTTCATTAGGTTGGGGTCTAGTGCTAGTGATTTAAAATAGAAGTAGGATAAGGGAAGTCTTGAAACTCCAAAAAGAATAATGGCATCCATATATTCTAAAGTTGTAATTGTGAGAAGGAAAAATTATCAAAAATCTGACAAGTTGATGGTACATTTGAACTTCAAGGATATGCTAAGTAATTTGATGTGGAGATTTGATGCTCGAGGTGTAAGTGATTAGAAATAAAAGAAGATTAAGTGAAACCTTGAAACCTTGATAAAAAATAGAAGTAGAGTATGTGAAATCCTGAATCTCTGAAAAGAAGATTGGGGCCCATACTTTAGAGCAGAGAATTGAAATCTGTAGTGAAAATAATCATAATTGGAAGTAGGGCCCGGAAAATCCCACAATTCTGAAGAGAATATTTTAAGGTACAACATTTTTCATAAGGGAAAATGGCCGTGCGAGTAGGTTAGATAGAATTTTGGTTTGCTAAAAGGATTTTAGGAATATCAGTCATTGCAGATAGTTTTTGTGCCTGTGTCAGTATGGTATTTTTGAGACAGGGGATTGGTATCCATTAAAGATTAGCGAGAAAGATAAATAGGGATTTATCCCACATTCTCCCCGTGGGGTCGTTATCTAAGGTTTTTATGCACTGGTTCACAAAGTTTTAGTAACCAAAAGAAAAGGATTTTGGTTAATATGCATAATTTGACATGGATGATTTGACTTGGACATTGACGTACTGGACAAGAAGGAAAAATTTGTGGCCCCAAGGTGATGTGGATGCTAACTCAGTGGTGATTTGACAATGACATTATGAACAAATGACCAACTAGAATGAGCCACGTGGTATGAGGTTTAGGGATGCATGGTGGGTCTGGGTGATACATGGCATCACCCTACAATCCCACAATCTAGGTGGAGGTTTCTAAGTTAGACCACAGGATCAAGAAAGGGTGACATGTGGTAGGTGCAGTTGAGGTGGATTGTGAGCTTGGGAGTGAAAAGTGGCCAATTTTCATGGTCCCATAGTCCCAGTTGAGAAAGAGTTGAAAATTTTCCTAGGATTTTGACACATGTGAAGTGTGGATGAATTGAATGCGGGCTTGATAGTGATAGGTGATGTGGTCCCATGATTCCATGATAAGGATAATGAGGAGAGAGAAGACACCACAAGATCACATAATATTGATGCGTGGTAGGTCGACTAGTGACATAATGAAGTGGTATCACTAATGGAGCATCTAGGTGGCATAAAGGCATCTACGAGGCCAAAACATAGGCTTCCACGTGGTAGTCAAGGATAGTGAATTAGGTTGACTAGTGTTGACCAAGCTAGAATGCATAAAAATACAAAGAATGAAGGTGCTTTAGGAGATAATTAAGAGAGGATTTTTCTCATAAAATAAAAGATAAAATAGAATGAGACAAATTAGATGTGGTTAAAGAGAAATGAGAGAAGAGAGTTTTCAACTTTTAGGGTAGATTGAAGAAGTGACAGCTGGAAACCTTAGATAAAATTTGATTTTCTTCTTCTGCCTATATATTTTCTTCTTCTCTCTTTTCTTGAGGTTCCATTTTGGGTCCCCTTCGGCCCTTCAGGTTCCCATTATTGGGTTCCCTTTTGATTCCTAGATGGTTCCTCTTTGGGTTCCCTTTAGGATTTTTTTCTTGGTTCACATGGGTGTTCCAATTTGATTGTTTTCGAGACCATTTCTCTTGACTCCAAACATTGAGGGTTCCAGTAGCAAGTTCTTATGGGCAAGAGCAATTATGTAAATCTTCTAGAGAGAAAGTATTTTATGAATCATGGTTGAATCATTTTGCTAGTTTTTGGATGTTTTTATTTGTATCTATGTTATATGAAAAAGACAGCTTAGTTTTTTTTCAATGAAATATAGTGTTAGTTTAGATCTCTCCAATGTATGACTCAGTTAAGTCTTAAATAGAATAAAACAAAGAGTTATCCCATTTAGCATCTTGTTGTTAGATATGTAATTGTGTTTTCATGCTTTAATTCAAAGAGTTAATTAAAATGCTTGATAGGAGTTGCAAACTTGCTAGGCTTGTGCAAGTAATTTGATAAGCAGGATGGGTTGGGACTACTGTTAAGGAATATTGTAAGGCTGAAATGCCCCGGTAGGGAACCTAGTAGATATTAACCTAAAACATGTTA
This sequence comes from Chamaecyparis obtusa, assembly GCA_027943335.1. Taxonomy (NCBI): domain Eukaryota; kingdom Viridiplantae; phylum Streptophyta; class Pinopsida; order Cupressales; family Cupressaceae; genus Chamaecyparis; species Chamaecyparis obtusa. The sequence continues at coordinate 5,859 of BSBK01011650.1, read as the reverse complement.
CTAAGTTTGCAGAATAATTTTTTTGAAAGTGTTTACAAACAATAATGGATAAGCAAGCAGAAGTAAAACATAAAGTCCACAAGTACACATAAACATAACCATAACCATAATCTCAATTCTAGATTACACATCTCAAGAGTTCCTTAATGTAGAAACTACACAAAGACAATTATATCTATTAATTAGAATAATCATCTAGCTCATCTACATATTACATTATAAATACATCTGAATAATGAAGTATACATAATCTCTGACATCTACTGCACAAGTTGTAGGGTATGTAATTACAATTAAATACAAATTACAATAATAGAGAAAGTACAAGAATAAGAATGAGTCTCCAAGAAGATAGGATAGAAAAAAAATTGTAACAAGGATCATCCAACACTGGAATATGGACGTTATAGTCTCCAATGTTAAAAGAATCACTACCTCGTGACCTCGTGGAAACCCGTGGTTCCACTCCCACCATGTTGAGGAGATAAAAATAGATCCCACTTGGATAACAATATAAAATCAATCAGGTAAAACTAAGAAGGGATCCTAGAAGCTCCTATCTCAAGGGCACATCTCAAGATCAAAGGTACACATACTAATTTAGAAAGAAACCAACACATGTAGGAAACCTAAGATGAAATAAGGGAAGTGTCATCACATATGTCAACCCTTTGGAATGATCTCACTAGACTTTGACTAGCAAGTGTGATCATATGTGGAACCTGAAATCATCTCATGTAGACAAGGATAACTGATCATGCCAGACTCACTGCCACTACTAGATGAGAAAGAATCTTCTCCCACTCACTCCCATCCTTAGCCTATACTAGCACACAAGGCATGGGTGAGGAACCCTTATCTTCTTAATTCATTTTAACCCCATTTAATTTATATTATTACTTGATTAAGTAACCTACTAAGGATACCGAGGTAGCCACTTCCAGGCTTTGATGCCTCCAAAGCAAGCCACTTCTCCTTTAACACCTAGATAACCTACCCTAGGTTCATAATCTCAAAATCATAACTCAAAGTCATCATAAATCATAATCTCCAAATCTGGTTCCAAATAATAACATGAAGACACAATAACACATTTCCATCATAAGAATCATGTCCATAAGGTTGGGTCACAATAAGATCAATTGCCACATAAGTATGCAAGGCAAACAAAATAAATACAACCCTAACTCCACCTTTGGTAATAGTCCTAATAGGCTAACGTAAAAGATTTCCCTCTAACCCAAAGGTAGAAGGAATAAAATAGACATACAATAGAATTTAATAAATAAACTAATTTTATTAAAATTAAAATTTAATAAATAATATTAAAATTTTATTAAAATAAAATCTAAAAAATTTATTAGATTATTTTTAATTTAATAATAAAAACATATTTTATTTTATTTTAAAAAAACCATGCAAAAAGAAAAGTATGCGGCCCCCACCGGCTGACCGCACGACAACCAAGGTCTTTCGCACGATGGTTGAGGCTGGTTGCACAAATACCTAAGGCTACCACCTGACAACCAAGGGTTGTCTTTCTGACACCCTTGCTACCATAGTAGCCAAGGGTTGCCGACTGACACCCTTGCTTCTGGTAACTCCGACTGCCATGGGTGGGGGTTGGTGTCCTCACCCACAAGTTATCAGTCGTATTGATTTAATTTGGGTATTTTCTACAATTAATTGATAATTCATTTTCTAAAGTTTCTTTTAATATTATCTTCCAAACCCTTTACAGATTTAGATTTTTCTAAAAGATATACTATAGATTTTCAACCTAGGGTTTACCAGGCAAAATTTTCTTTCACAGAATTCAACATACAACAATATTCTAAATTTTAGTAATACCATTAATTCAAAACCCTAATTGAATTTAAAGCAAAATTGAATTTATGAATTGTATACACACCCAATTTCCTACAATCATTTTTCCATAATTTCAACATGAAAGGAAAACATAAAGTAATCCATAATACTCAGAACTGACAGGCATGAAGAATGCAATCTTTCATAAATACTAGAATTAAATCTAAGAGGGTTTCCAAATCCTACCTCAAACCACCAAATAAATAAATGTGATGAAGACTAGAAACGTAGAAAATCCAAGCTTTCACAGAAAATTCCTCAAATTCGAGTCCTTCACCCAAAATCTCCAAACCTGTGTGTTGAGAATAATGGTCAAGCTTTTCCAATATAGGAATTGAACTCCACATGCAAATTTTGGAACTCAACTCAACTGAACAACCTTGTTTTCATCAACTTCGTAATTCCCTCAATTTCAATTTTTAACTCAAGTATTTTCCTTGTTTCTCTCAACTCACTTTTAACTGATAATTCACTAATTCTTTATTTATTTATTCTAATTGATTTGTGCAACTAAATCACCTTTAAATTAAATTAAATTAAATTAATAACATTTAGTCTAAAGTTATTTTCCACATAATATTTTATTTTTAATTAATAAATTATCTTTTATTTGAAAACATCAAATTTTATAATTAATTTAATTTTAAAAGGAATGGATTTAATTAATCTTTATTAATTAAATACTTATATTACCACAATAAGCCTTTTAATTAAATCCTTAAATTTAATAAATGTATTCTAATTAATTTCTATTAATTAAAAACTCCCACATTTAAAATAACTAAAAATAGCAAGATCTAATTTATTTAAATCACACAATTAATCTAAATAAATTATCTAATTATAACAATCATATCAACCAACCAGAAATTAACTGAACTAGTAAAACCATAACCATGCTTAAGGGAAAGATAATAAACTCATGTCACTAGGACGAATTCGGGAAGGGTAAAATATCAGAATCTTGTCCACTATTTCAGGACAATAGAATGACTTAAGTTGGGATTTGGATCTAAACATTATCTCCCCTCTCTTACCATTGAGACTTGAGATAGGGCACACTCATCCTGACAATTCAGGAAAGTCGATGCTCGATACCTGCAAACCTGCATAAAAGACAAGCATGTGTGTGTGTGTGTGTGTGTGTGTGTGTCTATATATATATATATATATATATATATATATATATATATATATATATATATATATATATATATAATATATATATATATATATATATATATAAAGCAATGGTAGGGATCAGGACATCATGTGGATCTCACAAGAAGGTAACTATGACTCTTTCCCTCAACCATATCAAACATGCCAAATATGAAAGTAAAAGCATACATGATAACCATACACATGCAAGTATGGGGTAAGTACAATTATAACCATAAACATCATTTAAAACATAGAAATAATCATCATCAAAATAACTAACATCATCTAACTACAATTATATAATATCCATAATTATTCAATCATCAAATCACCATATAATGTCAGACATATAAAACCACATAATAACTAAAACAATCAACACACACATAAAAGTGGCCTAAAAGAGTTTGGCAATATAACACTGAAAATAAAACTATGGGTGGACACTACAAAGGCAATGTTCTTATATCTTAGGCTATGATCAAACTCTGTTGTATGATGTTGATGTTGTACTTCTGATGACTCCATTTCCCAATGGGATGAGGCACTGATCTCAACTAGTTGTGAGATTTATGTGTATTTTTTTGTTCATGTCTAGGTGGTCCTTGTTGCAAAAAAATGATTGAATCATAGAATATCTTTTATGTTTTGTAGTTATCTTACCCATATCTCATACTCTATTTTGTTTGACGTTTAATGGATAATCAACCATTATATAGTATCTCCCTATTATGTTGACGCCTCATATTAGATCACATGCTTATGTTAATGCTAGTTGTGAGTCTTTAGAGTGTGTATTAAATGACACTAAAGGTCTATCCACCTTGGTTTTGTAGAGCCTAAAGTGCTGAAGGGTTTACTAGATCCTTGTTAGTTGGTCCAAGTCTTTGAAATTTTTTATTACTGGAGTTGGCCACTCTATAGGAAATTGTAAGATCAGCTTGGTAGCTATTTTGTAGTGTAAACCTTTTCAAGAACCAAATAGATGAATGATGAGACTGGATTAAGAAAATGGATGATGATGTGGATTATGAAAAATGATTAGGATAAGAATTGGGACCTTGATTGAATGATTATGAATATAATGAAATGATTAGGATGAGAGGAATGATTAGGATGATTAAGATAATGATGATTAGTATTAGAGGGATGATTGGAATGACTAAGAAGGTGATAAGGATGAGAGGTGTGATGATGATGAAGTTGATAGATGGAAGAGGTGATGTGGAAAGCTTGACTTGGAGGGAAAGTAGACTTAAACAATACTTATTTTTCTTGTTATTTATTTATTTTTGAGTTTTTTTTTGGACTTTTAAGTTATATGAAGTTTTGCTTTAAAAAAAAAAATGATTGTTTAGGTTTTTTAATTTAAAATGCAAAACACACAATAAAATTATGCACAAGAGAAAATTTTCTAAGGCTCAATTTGGATGGTGTGTCCCCTTTTGATTCAAGTCGGGAAGAAAATTTTAAACATTAAAGAACATCGAAGACACCAATAATCCTATTTAAGCATCAACTAAGATTAATAAGCTCAACTATGGGATATCCTCGATATACAAAAGGTACATGAGGCCCAAATATATAGAGGAAAGAAATTAATACCACACAGCTGGGAGGGAGATAATAACCCAAATCTCCAACTTCACTTCTTGAAGGTATAAATTTATCTGGGGCTTAGCCAAGAGTGAAAAAAATTATACTTTCAAGAGAGGTTTCTTTGGATTCACCTCTGATATTTATACTCCACCAGAACATTGGAGTTGAGGTCATCCCTTGAGGTGATCAAATCCCAAGAAGGCCTCCTAAGAAAAGAAAAACAAGACCACTTATTTCTTGAGAACTCAAGATCACCGTAAGGTACAAGACTAGAGAATATGTAAGTGGCCTTTGGTGTTTAAGATACACTTGTTCTTTTTACCTCCAAACCCAAATGTGAAAGTTTATTTTAAGCTCAATATTGCAAATGTGTGAAAAAAAAATTCAAATAGATTATCTAAAGCCAAATTGATTGCAAAAACATATTCCTTATGTTTCTTTGATAAACTTTAAAAATATTGCTGAAAAGTGATTATGTATGCTAAAGTTATGAGCATTTGAAGTTCAAAAAGAAGAGCCGAATTTAAATGCATGCACCTAATTTTTGAGGTGGAATCTGGATGAGTAGCTTGCAAATATGGATAGAGGGCGGAGTCATCTTTTCAATACTTTTGAATCATCAAAATCTAAGTTTCTATGTGAAAGTTATGCTTGTTTTAATGAAACAACCCTCTTTTAGGAGTTGCAATGAGGAAGGGGGCTAAGCTAAGCCCCTAGCAATCAGCCCTTGTGCCCCATGTGAACACAAGCTACAAAATAGGGGCTAAAAGTTTAGTAGAGCCCTTGGTTGCCCATATGACCAGGGGCTAAATAACTACAAAAATAAAAACAAAGTTAAAAACTTATTAAAATGACAATGAAATAAATACATGAAAAAATGGATTTGAAATACTATTTAAAACAAAATAAAATGAGTTCAAATTATAATGTTCTTGGGCACAGTTTTGTTTGGGTGGGGTTTTTAATTATTAATTTATTTTTTGTCGTGTGTGTGGGAAGTTGTGAATACACAACCCCATGGGTTTGTGTACGCATAACCCTTGTGGGTCTGTGAGCACACAACTCGTGTGGGGCTGTGTTTCATAGTCTCATGTGGGATTGTGTTAACATAAACTACGCGGGTCTATTTAAAAATGAGCCCCCACTTCTTTAAAGAATTTTTTGTTTTATTTATTATTTATATATATATATATCAATAATATATATACACACACAAAAAGATATATA